>JAZKJV010001179.1:192203-391147 GCA_037367405.1 Ottelia alismoides
TTACAACGATGCTTCCCTTTTTTTAATGAAGAAGCAATCGAATGGTGACCCTTCCACTTTTTGGGCCACTTGGGCCTCTCTTCTCCATCACTCTTTTTTTTTAATTTAAAGAAGGCCATCAAGTCCTTTTTTACATGGGAACCCATTCTCGAGGGTATATGCGTCACTAGGGTTCCCGAGGGTTCCCATCGTGGGAACCCTTAATATCGCCAGAGAGAAAGGCGCCACCATATTGGGAATTGCAGCACTGCGATGACGCGGTTAGAGGAGGATGCAATACCCATGGGTGCGCATGGAGCCTGGATGAGTTGCCTGCGCGAGGGCTTTGAGGGATCACAGATGTGGTGGGCGACGAGGAGCACCTCTAGGAGTGGCAGGAGCATGGCGCGACACAGATGAGGGCCCCATGCCGCAAGACATGTGGGTGACAACGCCACCAAGGATTATTGATGCTGCATGTACGAAGATGATCGTACGCAGATGGTGCCATGCCATGGAGGTTCCTGATGCGAGGAGTACACACGTTGGGAAGTGCCTGAGGAGACACGATCTGGAAAGGAGCGGTACGGCGCTGCCTCAAGTTGTGAGGAGTGTCGCCTGCGAGGAAGAAAATAGCCGCCGCCTGGGATTGAGAGCCGATGCTTGTCGCGTTGCTCCACGGGGCTGGACATGCGCTTGTAAACTAGGGTTCCAGTAAACCCTAGTTCTGCGCCTGGAAATGTGTGCCTGGAGATGATCTGAATGATGACGGAATCTTCGAAGCAAAACAATGGTTCCAGAAATTGAACCATGAACTTCGATAGTCTCGAATCTCGAACAAAACAATAAAGAAAGTATGAACTAGAAATATAAACTTGGAACACAAAGATTTTACGTGGAATCCTACTCCTTAAAGAGCGGGATGAAATTACGAGAGAAGGCCTCAAAGGGTCATATGTGTCTATTGCTTTTTCTCACTAGATACATGAGGTGAGGGGCTTCTTATATAGCCCTCACTGAGTCTCCACATCTCACAACTGGTAGATGTGGGACTAAAGACTTGGATGTGGTAAATGGATCTTAGAGGGATCCATTTATTCATCTCCCACATAAGTGACACAACCAAATACTCCAACAATATTCACTATCAATCGCATTAGGTTATAGAAAATGAGGGGAAATTTTTCGTGTTTTGAATGACATTCACATTTTTAATAACAAACCACATAATAACAAGTGTCACCAAATTCATATTTGCTTTAATTTTCACACACACACACACACACACACACATATATATATATATATATGTATTTACTTATAACTGAAGAAACATGCAATTTGTACATGTATCCCAAAATATAGAAGAGAAAGAAAAGCAATTACTTTATCTTGTACAAAACTATAACATATGTACCGTCGAAAGTAACTACGGAAGCTCAACGTCCAGCTGTCTGACTACTGTAATGCAAGTGTTTTACCTGCCATTCATGTTGGGAACAAGAGTATATCAACAAAAATTGAGTATAATCAAATTTATTAAAAGATAAAACATGTATTTCAATGGTTTCAAAAAGTAGATATGTATTTCCATATAAATTTAAAAAGCTACTTGCATGGAAATCGATTTTCAAGTTCTGTATGTGCATCCCCTTTCTTACTTATCATACCTTAACTACCTATTCCTAATATTTTCACATTTTGATTATATGATCCAAATTTAGGCTATCACCTTTTATTAATTATAGTTCGTGTTGATGGATCTTGGTATTGAAGATGATGAGTCTCTGATCTGATCTTTATTTTTGTCAAATTTATCTAGCTTAGTGGATAGCTTGTGGTCTTGGTCTAAGTGTGACCTCATACTATTACTCTAAGACGTGAAGAATACCTTAGGGCTGGGGTGCCACCGTAGACATGCGATAGGGTATAATGCATCATAACTAAGTTCCCAACACGTCACTAGCTTCACCTAACAACTGCCATATTAGTTCTTAGTTTGTTTTTTGATGATTTCCATGGTATGATCTTTCCTCAGCAGGCCCTACTGGCGTAACAGTACCAATCTTAGTAGCAACCAAGCTCAACTACAACTAAGCTCAACTGTAACCAAGCTTAACTGTAACCATTTCTCAACTGTAACTAAGCTCAACTGTAACCAACTCTCAACTGTAACCAACTCTCAACTGTAATTCTTTGCCAGGACCTACTGGCGGAACAATAACCAAAACTCAAGTGATGGGGAAGCCTCTTAAGAGACTCTTCCGTCTCGCCCTCCCAGTGGAAGTGCGGTCCAGGAGAGGGTTATGCACACTCCAGTATTATGCCCCAGAGACGGGCATGAGAGACTTTCCAGACTAAGTCACTCCAAAAACCGCCCGACCGGTACGGACTAAAAGAACTCAAAAATAAAACCAAGGGTCCTCCTGCCTAGCTACTCTACTGAAACATGGTCAGCAAAACTGGTCAAAAATCTGGATCCCAATGAAGTGTAAAAACATTGCGAGTTTGCGTAATAATCGTATAAAGGACTAGGATCATAGACCCACGCACTAGGTGGCTGCTTCCCTAACTGGGCTTCCTATTTTCCGCCCAACCGAGGGTCACCACACCCTCACACAGTCTTGTGTAAGGGTCACCAAGATCGACACGATTAACTGTTGTCACTGAATCACCATCATTTTCACTTTCTTGACTACTTGTTTCATTCTTAATCATTTCTGCGTTGACTGTACAAATCAAGGTCTTTTGTCCCTAATTTTATCAATAGTGATCTATTTTAGTAGATGGCACACAAGGATAAATTGATTGAGGATTATAATGACCGTTGGAAATCATTTGTTGACTTTATACGAGAAGTGTATTATATTCTAATATTTGTATTTCAAATCTTTCTATAATGCCACGATACTTAGACCAAATATTGATATGTTTTTAGGCAAATTATATTCTAACTCCCTGATGTTTCATCTTTTTAAATCAAGGATCTAATTGCTGATATGAGATTTGAGTTTATTTCATGTCAAAACACCTAACTTATTCATTTTTTAAATAATTAAATTTAGTGCTATTCATTAAATCTGAATTTGTAATTCATATGCAATATATCACTAATCTTTCACAATTTAAGCATGAAAATAATAGCTATTGTAGTTTGAATTTGACACTCAATTCACATGTAATTCTTCCCTAATCTTTCACAATTTAAGCATGAAACCAGTAGCTATTGTGGTTTGAATTTGAGACTTAGTTCATATGTAATTGATCCCTAATCTTTCACAATATAAGCATGAGTCCTAGAACATGCAAATCACCCTCCAAATTCTTTCAATTTCAATCATGAAATCAAAGTATAACTTTTGCCAGGACTTACTGTCGAAACAATAGCCAAAACTCAAGCGATGAGGAAGCCTCTTAAGAGACTCTTCCGTCTCGCCCTCCCAATGTAAGTGCAGTCCAGGAGAGGGTTAGGCACACTCCAGAATTATGCCCCAGAAATGGTGTGAGAGACTTTCCGGACTAAGTCACTTCAAAAACCGCCCGACTGGTACAGGCTAAAAGAACTCGAAAAATAAAACCAAGGGTCCTCCTGCCTAAGTGCTCTACTGAAACATGGTCAGCAGAACTGGTTAAAAATCTTGATCCCAACGAAGCGTAAAAACATTGCGAGTTCGCGTAATAATCGTATAAAGGGTTGGGATCATAGACCCGCGCACTAGGTGGCTGCTGGCCTAACTGGTCTTCCTATTTCCTACCCAAGTGAGGGTCACCTCACCCTTGCACAGTCTTGTGTAAGGATTACCAAGTCTGGCACAATTAACAGTTATCACTGATTCACCATCATTTTCACTTTCTTGACTACTCATTTCGTTCTCAATCATTTCTGCGTTGACTGTAAAAATCTAGGTCTTTTGTCCCTAATTTTATCAATAGTGATCTATTTTAGTAGATGGCACTCAAGGAAAAATTGATTGAGGATTATAATGACCGTAGGAAATCATTTGTTGACTTTAAACGAGAAGTGTATTAATATTCTAATATGCGTATTTCAAATCTTTTCTATAATGTCACGATACTTAGACTAAATATTGATATGTTTTTAGGCAAATTATATTCTAACTCCCTGACGTTTCATCTTTTTAAATCAAGGATTCTAGAACTAATTGGTGATATGAGATTTGAGTATATTTCATGTCAAAGCACCTAACTTCTTCATTTTTTTGAATAATAAATTTAGCGCTATTCATTAAATCTGAATTTGTAATTCATCTGTAATTCATCACTAATCTTTCACAATTTAAGCATGAAACCAGTAGCTATTGTGGTCTGAATTTGAGACTTAGTTCGTATGTAATTCATCCCGAATCTTTAACAATGTAAGCATAAAAATAGTAGCTATTGTAGTTTGAATTTGAGTCCTAAAACATGCAAATCACTCTCCAAATTCTTTCAATTTTAATCATGAAATCAAAATATAACAATGGACTGATCTTAGCTCATAAATGCATGCAATTTACCATAATTTCCTCTTCTCCAATTTCAGAAGTAAATCAATCAGAGATATATACAATTTGAAGTCCAAACTCTCAGCCATATACTTAATCAAAACAGAAGCACGACATGCATGTAAATCACATGCATGATTTCATCCTTTTTATAATTAAGATTAGGGGCTAAGGTTTTGGATAGATTTCAGATGTGTACAAGTACATAAATGACAGCAAGAGGAAGGCGTGATTGTACCTTTGATCTTCTAAGTTTGGAGGATAATTGGGGCTTAATTTAGCATGCAACAACCACTAAAATAGCTGTTGGAAAGCAACATAAAGGGGAAAAAGGTTGTTGGAGCAGCAATGGTTTGCTGCAACAGTAGTAGGGCCCCAGGGGGTTTCCAGGTCTTGTAGCAGGGGCTCCAGCAGCTTCCAAGGCAGCTGCTGCTGGATGGGGAACCAAGAAGTTGCTGCTTTGAGTAGCAACAGTTTAAGGGGAGGGCTGCTGGATGGCTTACTTTGGTTGGAGATTGAAGAGAAAATAGAGAAAGATAGAAATAAGACGGTTGGGTGTTATAAATAAGGAGGAGATGTTGTTTTGACAAGTGGAGGAGGTTAAACTGCCAAGTGGAAGGGAGAGAGAAAATGCATTGTCAAGGGGAAAGAAGGCCAACGGTTGAGGTTACTGTTTTGATGCTTTGCTGTTAAAATTCTTAATTCAAAATTTTATTTTTATTTTTTTAAACGATTATCTCTCTCTTATT
Organism: Ottelia alismoides; assembly: GCA_037367405.1. Lineage (NCBI taxonomy): Eukaryota > Viridiplantae > Streptophyta > Magnoliopsida > Alismatales > Hydrocharitaceae > Ottelia > Ottelia alismoides. Next base: position 197,437 of record JAZKJV010001179.1, read on the forward strand.
TGGAATATCAAAGTCATCCCTATTTCCACCTCGAATCTTCGATTCCGATGTACAATATCTCGTTTTGATCGTTTATGTACGATGATCAAATGATATAAATTTCATACTTTTTGATCCAATATGAATACAGAAATTGATGAAATACAATTTTATTTTTGAACAAATTTTTTGTACTTTTAATTATCAAACGACCTCTGATCGACGAACGGTCGATTTCGTTGGTCTTATTTCATAAAATCGGATTTTATGGCAGTCTCAGTTTGTTTTGCGGTTCGGATTGTGTCGTGCCTTTTTTTCCGATGACACGAATTACGATGTAATCAACTTTTGCTCGATGGCATCCAAAAAAAATTTGATCTATGATTTATGGATCGATCTGGGTTCATTCAATATTACTTGAATATTAATTGATCATGCAAACCCTTAATCGGGTTGGATTCAAGTTATTCGGATCCGGATGTTACAAATATAAAAACATTAAAGGGAATCTCGTCCTCGAGACTCTGTCAATGTCCCTATGTGATTTATTTGAACTTCATATTGCCATAAAAATTTCAAAGGATTTTGAACCCATAAACACCTCAAAGGAAAAACAAGCCAGATTCTTTCAACATATACAATTAAGTAGACTTGTTTTGATGATTACCATAAAAGAGCTGTGGGTATCGTGCCCGCATGTCTGCTTCGGTCTCCCATGTCGCCTCTTCGACACCATGTCGGTGCCATAGCACTTTGACTAGGGGGATCTCTTTGTTGCGAAGCTTCTTCATAGTACTATCAAGTATCTGCACTACCCTCTCCTCTTATGTCAAGTTGGGCTCCACGTCAAGGTTCTCATAGCTAATGACGTGTCGAGGGTCGTGCACGTGCTTCCTTAGGTTGGATATATGAAAGACATCGTGAATGGATGATAGGTGTGGAGGAAGGGCTACTCGGTAGGTCACCTTCCCCACACGAGCAATAATCTCAAATGGTCCAACATACCATAGCGTCAATTTGCCACGAACACCAAACGTCTGTGTTCTCTTCATGGGAGATACTCGTAGGAACACTCAATCTCCCGCGTGTATTTTTAGGAATTTTATTTGTATGAGAGATTAAATTGAATATTAATAGGTCATATCTGAAATGGATTAAAATAAGAGGATTTGATTACCTGAAACTCCAAATATCTTCTCCGATGGTCTGCATAGCTTTTCTGGCAGCTCTGTACTGTCAGAAGCTTCCACCTCACAAAATCAACAACCCTCGCAATCTCCTCGAAGAGATCTACGGAGTAAACAGCGTGGTCACATACCTCATGTCAACTGAGAGGTGTGGGGCATCTCTGCCCATATAGGGCTTCGAATGGTGCCATGCCTGTACTAGAATGATGGTTCTTGTTGTGTGTGAACTCTACTAATGATAGGTGGTCCTTTTAGGATCCTTTCCACTCTATGGTACATGCACGTAATAAATCCTCAAGTGTCTGAATGACGCGATTGCTCTGTCCGTCGGTCTGTGGATGGTATGCTGAACTCATTTTTAGCTCTATCTGTAGTGCTGACATGAACTGGTGTCAGTAATGAGATGTAAACCTCGACTCTCTGTCAGACACCACCTCACGTGGTATATCATGAAGCCTGATAATATTCTGCACATATAATCTAGCCCGTTTAGATGGAGTGTAGATCATGTTGACATGCATGAAATGGGTTAATTTGGTCAACCTGTCAACCACGACCCAAATAGCATCATGGCTTGTTGGTGTCTTTGACAGTCTAGTAACAAAATCCATAGAAATACTCTCCCATTTCCACTCAGGAATGTGGAGAGAGTGTAATAACCCAGGTGGTCTCCTCTACTTAGCCTTGACCATCTGACAGGTCAAACATCTGCTGACATGTTGTACCACATTGCGCTTCATCCCATCCCACCAATCGGTGTAGGTCACGACATATCTTTGTGCTGCCAGGATGAATAGACAATGGTGAACTGTATGCCTTGTCAAGAATATCTCTATGTAATTGCTCATCGTTGGGCATGGCTCGACCAGGTTTCCGTAAAATAAAATCTGTCACAACAAAATCATCACATTCGTCCTTGACGGCACACATGTATCTGTCTCGAATCCAAGGATCTGACTTCTGACCTTCTACTATTCGATCCCACAAACTATTGAATCGTGGAGGCACGACAATAGATATGTTTGGACTCTCCTAAGGATGCCAATCAATCAAAGCTGTGAGAGTATCCCACTTATTTAACTAGTTTGCTGTACCTTCAGCATGAGCTCTCCTGCTAAGCGCATCTGCCACCATGTTTCCCTTACCGGGATGGTAAGTGATCGTGCAGTCGTAATCCTTCAGTAGCTCAAGCCACCTGGATTGTCTCATGTTCAGCTCCTTCTGATCAAAATATGCTTCAAACTCTTGTGGTCTGTTAAAATATCGAAATTCATCCCATAGAGATAGTGACACTAGATCTTCGAATTTAAGACAATTGCTGCCAACTCCAAATGATGGGATAATTCCGCTAATGTGACCTCAACGGATGTGATGCATATACAATCACATGACCTTGCTGCATCAGAACCACTCCTAAGTCTTCTCCTAAGGCATCTGTGTAAACTATATAGTCCTGAGTGCTTGAAGAAAGTGCAAAATTGGACGCAATCGTCAAACTTTCCTTCAATGTCCTGAAGGCCTTTTCACATAAATCATCCCACATAAAAGGAACTCCTCCTATCTCAACCACGTTAGAGGAAGAACAACTCAGGAAAATCTATTGACGAAACGTCTGCAATAGCTTGCTAGTCTAACGAAGCTCCGAATATGAGTGACTGTCTTGGGCTGCTCTCAAGACGTAATAGCCTTAATCTTCGCAGGATCAACTGCGATACCTTCTTCAGGAATGACATGCCCAAGAAATGAGACCTGGGATAACCAGAACTCACACTAGCTTGGTATATAGCTTGCATTCTCGAAGTATGTCCAGGATGATCTTCAGATCATTTGCATGATCCCATTCGTTTTGAGAATATATCATCTCATTATCAATGAACACAATCATAAATTTGTCCAAGTATGGACGGAAAATACGGTTCATCATATCCATGAATGCTGCATGGGCATTTGTGAGCCCAAATGGCCTCACAACAAACTTATAGTGCCCATATTTAGTATTGAAAGTTGTCTTCAGAATATTTGACTCTTGAATCCTCAGCTGATGGTAGCCAGATTGAAGATTAATCTTCGAAAACACTGGTCAAACAAGTCATCAATGTGTGGCAGAGGATAATAGTTCTTCACTATTTTCTTGTTCAGCTATCGATGACCAATACATGATCTCATCAATCCATCTTCTTCCTGACAAAAAATGAGAGCACCCCAAGGTGAAGTGCTTGGCCTCACAAAACCCAAGTCAAGTAACTCCTGTATTTGCACCTTCAACTCTCTCAACTCAGCTAGTATCATGGCCTCACATTTCAGTAAATTTCAACAAAATTCGGTCGAATTTCTGTCGAATATCAATATCCTATCGAAATCGAGATTCGACCGAAATGGCCAAATGATCAAAATACGAGGGCCCTAGTAAAAATGACTGAAATAATTGAAATTTCAATTGAATTTCGACCGAAATTCCACCGTAATTTCGTTTCGGTTTGTCACCGAAATGGTGATCGAAAGACATTTAGGGCCTTGGCTGGTATCATGGAATAAGGAACCATCGTGATTGACTGTGTATCTGGCAGTAATGTGATCTCGAACTCAATCTCTCTCTCTCTCTCTCAGACAACAAACCTGGTAATTAATCAGGAAATACATATGAGTAATCTGATACCACTCTAATGTCCTGCGTCATGGTGCTCTATCAGATGTTTCTCTGACGAACGCTAGGAATATGTCACATCCCTGATCAAGAAGTCTCTAAGCTCTCAACACTGAAACTCCATTTTGTAGTCATGTAAAGCACCCTCAAAAGTGAACTCGGGTAAGTCCAGAATCCTGAAGAAAACCATCTACCTAAAGTAATCAACTAAGACATGATGAGCTGACCACCAATCCATGCCCAAAACCAAATCAATCTCATCAAGATATAATAACAAACAATATGCAATCATCTTGTGATCGCCAATCAGCACTGGTAAGTCTCTGACTATCAGTGAAATGACGAACAACTGGCCTTCTGACCCATGGATGTAGTTAGGAGGATATAAGGCCTCTGCAACTCTACCTAATGAAGCTAGTAATATCAAAGCATGGAGGAATGCGTCGCTCCAGAATCAAATAAAACATGGATAGGTCGGCTCAAGACTGAGACCATACCTTTCACTGCAGTAGCCACTGGTCGTCCCTGCTCCTCAGTCACTGCATGCATCTGACTCTGTCTAGCCGGTACAATACTCGAACCGGCCACACTCTGTTTGTCTTGGCAACCTCTTGAAGTTGGAGTTCCTACCACAGAAACACCCGATACATTGTGCTTGTGGCTGTAAAGTCTGTGGCTGCAGTCGAGGCTCACCAGAAGCTTAGGGGCACTGATATCAGTAACGACCCACTCATTGCACAAGTAGCATCACACATATGGGGTAGGTGTAGTAGCCGTGTTAATTCTCCACGTTGATCCTGCTGGGGGTCTCTCCACTCTCTGCGACCCAGATGGTCGTGTCGTACTGGTGCCACGCCTGGCAAGTGCTCCTCCTAAAGTGGTCACTGGAGATGAGGGGGCATTATCAGAAAATGCTTAACCTGAAGGATGAAATTGCCTGGCTGATCTCTGCTGCTGAAACAATTGCCAAATTGGTCTGAATAACCGTTGTGGTGTGGGTACCGCTCTAGACGAACTCCCAAAGCGTCTGATGTCCTCAAACGTCCCTGCTGCATCAATAGCCTTGGAGATAGATGTGAGACGTAGTCCAGCTAGCTTCTCCTGCACCTCATCCCACATCCCTTTGATGAACTTTTCTAGATTTTCCTCTGAAAATGCAGCGGCTGCTGGTGTGTGTCGCGAGAGCTCGGTGTAGCGAACAAAGTACTGTCTAGTTGTCATCCACCCCTGTCCGAGCTTTGCAAATAGTCAACGATGGGACTCCTCCCACTTCCCAGAGAAGAAGTGTGACCTGAAGCTTGTCTCGAAATCATCCCATGTGGGCTCGCAACCCATCTTAGAAATTGTCACCTCCTCCCACCATCTCTCGGTGAATGTTGTCAATGATTACTCTATAAAAGATAACTACACGTCTCGTGGTGCGCGAATCATCTTAAGTAGCTTCATCATTCTCTTCAGCCACTGCTCGGCCTCATATGATGTCTTGGTGCCCTCGAACATGGACACATTGGCTCGCTGATAGGAAGTAAATATCAACTGATGCCTGTGAACAAGGTTTGAAAAAACGAACGGTGGAACGAGGCGTTTTCCCTAGAAGCGAGGCGAGGCATAGCCTCGAGGCAGTCGAGGCGTAAACCTCAGTTTATATATGAAGATCATTACAAAATATATAATAAATATGTTTATTGGTGAAATAATCTAATATGACAAACATATAATATATAACAATGTAATATATGATGACATTATGAAGATAAGATCATGAAAAAAATGATATGTCAAGGCCATAAAAACTTCTATTAAATTTATACCTAGTCTAAAGGAAATCGTTGGCTATAACTATCACTAAAATATTTATCAAAAAGGGATTAGCTATAGTTGTCATTATTGATATCCAAGTTGTTGATATGAATCATATGATCTGAATTCTAGTAGTATGTTCTACTGAACCCAGATGAAGAACGGTTTGATGTCCCCCTTCGGATTCACACGCAGTTTCTTATATGTTTAAGAGTGTACTGTGTAATAGTAAGAGTTCACTGAAATAATTTGACATATTAATGCTAAATATACACATCAAAGGGGTTAAATATAAGTATTCATCTTGCATAAATATATACTTAACAACAAAATCTTTATAAATATCTAAAAATATCAATAGGACTAATTTTTTTCTTTAAAAAATGCTTGAAAAAAATCTCTAACACCTCACCTTGCGCCTCACCCCACCTCGACCGCCTCGCCTCGCTTTGACCGCCTCAGGCATCCGAGGCGCACGCCTTAGCCAGGAGGTCCGAGGCGGTCATCCCTCTGCCTCATTTCGCCTCGACCACCTTAGCGCCTCGAGGTGCGTTTTTTCAAACCATGCATGTGAATGGCATAGTGGTCAGACGCAATTTCGTCGGCAAAGGTACATGGTCCTGTTCCCTATCATGATTTCCATCTTATGATCTATGTGCTGACATCTCATGTGGATCATCAAATTAAGGCTGTTGTACCTCAACAGGCTGAGGACGATCTTGTCGTGTTCCGTCCATAGATGGATTGTAAGTGAAATCAGAAAGCTCCTTGAATCTCATCTCTATGTCCGTCAGTCTGTCTGCGATCTCCGTCTGCTGGGCCAAGATCTGGTCCTACTGACCTCTCATAGCAGTCTGCTTCTAATGAAGGTTGGTGAGGGCGGTCAGCATGGGTGGACCCACATATTGGATATGGGGGCACGTGCCCTCCCTAAATTTTCACATCCCTTTTATTTTGTATTATTAAAAATTTTAAAAATGTGGCAATATATGGTTGTGCACTCCCCCACATCCGAGAATACGAATATGAAATCCACACGAGCCCTCTGTGCCCCACATCATCCGAGAATTTAGAATTGGAATCGCGCCCTCCATCTGAGGATGCAAATGGTTACGGATATATCCGTATCTGTTTTATATAGATTTTGACGTCCACATCCGTAAAATGGATATGGATATGAATATCATTTTGATATCCGCAAACATCTGTATCCGTATATCAGTTTTCGTATATAAATATAGTCATAGATTTATTTTCAACCCTACATAACATAATTCTATACCTTCTTTTATCATGCTTGTATACTTTTCATGATACAAACACATCTAGTAAATTTATATCATGTGTTTTCTATCTAATTCGTATATATTTTAAATCAATCTATAGAGCATTTCTAGCATTACTCGTATGCGATCCGTATCCGTTTTACATCCGTATCAGTTTTTTAAGGATATGGTAAGATAGTTCTCATATCCGTCAATATTCATATCCGCATATGTATTCGTATTTAAAAACAGATGAGGATATGGTAATACATATATCCATATATGTATCCGTCCGTTTGCATCCCTACCTCCATCCTTCCCCATGCCTCGTGCACTCCACCCCCGGATCCCAGTTTGGCTCCGCACATTCTCTCTAGGTCGATGCTCTTCCCCGAGTCTCCTCCCATGCAGTGATACCGCATCCCGATACTTCGCCTCTCCTCTGGAGTCCCTGATAAGAACACGTCTCAAGGAGTAGGAGCACATGCAATCTCACTCCCGTGTAACCTTGTAGTTGTCATAAACTACAAGTCTCCAACTCCAATGCATGTAACAATAATACAATGTCTTCGTTCTTCGAAGGCATATATGTGTATGTTTGAGCAAAACATATATCATTTTACCAATTGGGTAATGCAATCAGAATAATTTTTTTTACCAATATGTACGTTAATGTTGTAGATGTTACTTGGGTGCTTTGGAATTGTTTAATTGACCATTATTTATGTCGCTATTTTATGTTGGATATTTTTCATGAGTTGAAATCATGTTTTCAAATCATGATTTAAAAAAAAGAGGTTTACATCTTATATCCTTTCATTTCCATACAATTTTATATGCAAAACAATTCTTTATATGTCTCTATGCACATGTATATTTATATTGATTTATTTTTTCTTGCAATATCATTTATTTATTTTCTATTTATGTGTGCCCCACCTAGGCTATAATCCTAGGTCTGCCGCTGGCGGTCAATATGCTCTCTAAGCAATCCGCCATCTCCTGACCATCTTCAGACGTCATGGTTCTGCATGAGAACTAATATCATTAGTCATAATAATTGATGTTCGCAGATACCATCAACTATGCTTTCCTCATGTTGGGATACAATTTGGAAATTAATTGAAAAATGTGACACATGTGGTTGTTGACATTGGATGTCATTTTTTCCCTTCTCAAACTCGCGACAAGTCAAAAGACTATTGCTATCCAAATACTTAATGCGATCGGAATTTTAATACTGCGAACGTTTGTAGCGGGGTACCACTCTGATATCAAACTGAGACGTCTGCGTAGCCGGATTACCCGTTTACACATATTATATTCTCTATTGATCGCATTAGATTACATAAAAATGAGGGAAATCTTTTCATGTTTCGAATGACATTCACATTTTTAATAACAAACCACATAATAACAAGTGTCATCAAATTCACATTTGCATTAATTTCCATATATATATATATTTACATATAACTGAAGAAACTGGCAATTTGTACATATATCCCAAAATATAGAAGAGAAAGAAAAATAATTACATTATCTTGTACAAAAGCTATAACATGTGTACCGTCGAAAGTAACTGCGGAAGCTCAATGTCCAGCTGTCGGACTACTGCAATGCATGTGCTTTACCTGCCATTCATGTTGGGAACAAGAGTATGTCAACAAAAAAGGAGTACAATCAAATTTATTAAAATATAAAACATGCATTTCATTGATTTCAAAAGAAGTAGATATGTATTGCCATATAAATTTAAAAAGCTACTTGCGTGGAAACTAGTTTTCAAGTTGTTTTGTATGTGAATCCCCTTTCTTACTCATCGTACCTTAACTACCCATTCCTAATATTTCCACATTTTGATTATATGATCCAAATTTAGGCTATCACATTTTTTTTACTTATAGTTCATGTTGATGGATGTTGGTATGAAGATGATGAATCTCTGATCTGATCTTTATCTTTGTCTAATTTCTCTAGCTTAGTGGATAATTTGTGGTCTTGATCTAAGTGTGACCTCATACTATGACTCTAAGACGTGAAGAATACCTTAGGGTTGGGGTGCCACTGTAGGCATGCGATGGGGTATAATGCTTTCTAACTAAGTTTCCAACACGTCCACTACTTTCACCTAACAACTGTTGTATCAGTTCTTAGTCTGATATTGATGATTTGCATGATATGATCTTTTCCTTGTCAGGCCCTACTGGCATAACAATAAACAATCTTAGTAGTAGCCAAGCTCTATTGCAATCAAGCCCAATTGTAACCAACTCTCAACTGGAACCAAGCTCAACTGCGACCATCTTTCAACTGTAATCAAGTTCAACTGTAACCAACTCTCAACTATATCCAAGATCAACTGTAACCAACTCTCAACTGTAATTCTTCCCCAGGACCTACTAATGGAACTATAACCAAAACTCAAGTGATGAGGAAGCCTCCGAGGAGAATCTTCTGTCTTGCTCTCCTAGTTGAAGTGCGGTCCAGAAGAGGGCTAGATATACTCCAGAACTACGCCCTAGGGTGGGAGAGATTTTTCAAACTAAATCACTCCTAAAATCGACCCGACTGGTACGCGTAAAAAGATCTCAAAAAACAAAACCAACGATCCTCATGCCTAGGTACCCTACTGAAATATGGTCATCGGAATTGGTTAAAAACCTAAATCCCAACGAAGCGTAAAAACACTGCAAGCTTGCATACAAACCGTAAAAAGGAATGAGATCGTATACCCACGCACTAAGCGACTACTGCCTGAACTAGGCTTGCTATCTCCTGCCCAGCTGAGGGTCACCGCGCTCTCGCAAAGTCAGGTGTATGGGTCACCATGACTGACACGATTAACTGTTGTCACTGATTCACTATCATTTTCACTTTTTTGACTACTCATTAATTTCTCAGTCCTTTCTGTGGTTGACTGTACAGATCTAGGTCTTTTGTTCATAATTTTATCAATAGTGATCTATTTTAGTAGCTGATACTCAAGGATAAATTGATTGAGGATCATTAGTCATAATGATCTTCGAAATCATTTGTTGATTTTATAAGAGAAGGGTGTTAATATTCTAATATATGTATTTTAAATCTCTTCTATAAGGTCATGATCCTTAGATGTTTTGTCGGCAATATGTTTTTAGGCAAATTACATTATGACTCCCTGATGTTTCATCTTTTTAAATCAAGGATTCTAGAACTAATTGGTAATTTGAGATTTGAGTTGATTTCATGTCAACACACCTAACTTCATCATTTTTTTAAATAATGATATTTAGAGCTATTCATTAATTTTTTCTGAATTAAGTTCAATTATATGTAATTTCTCCCAAAATATTTTTTTAATGTAAATGAGATTTAGAACTACTTATTATATCTGAATTTAAGTTAAATGCTACACAAAATTCATAAATATTTTAAATCGTAAAATCACGAACTTAAGCTAATTAGGTGATCTTCATTTGGGTCCAATTTTTATGTTGATCATCTCTAAATCTCTCGATTCAAGAATGAAATATGTAGCTATTTGTGGTTTGATTTTAGATTAAATCACTTGTAATTTATCCCTAATCTTTCACAATTTAAACATGAAAACATTAAATACTGTGTTTTGAATTTGAGACTCAATTCATATGTAATTCATCCCTAATATTTCATAATTTAAGCATGAAAACAACAACTATTGTGGTAGGAATTTGAGACTCAATTCACATGCAATTCATCCCCAATATTTCACAATTTAAGCATGAAAACAATAGCTATTGTGGTCTTTGAGAGTTGAGACTCAATTCACATGCAATTCATCACTAATCTTTCTCAATTTAAGCATGAAAACAATAGCTATTGTGATCTTAATTTGAGACTAAATTCACAATTAATTAATCCCTATTCTTTCACAATTTAAGCATGAAACCAGTAGCTATTTTGGTCTGAATTTGATACTCAATTCATATGTAATTCATCCCTAATGTTTCACAATTTAAGCATGAAAATAATAGCTATTGTGGTCTGAATTTGAGTCCTAGAACATGCAAATCACCCTCGGAATTCTTTCAATTTTAATCATGAAATCAAAGTATAACAATTGACGGATCTTAGCACAAAAATGCATGCAATTTACCCTAATTTCATCTTCTCCAATTTCAGAAGCAAACCAATCACAAAAATATATAATTTGAAGTCCAAACTCTCAACTAGATACTTAATCAAAACAGAAGAAGAGCATGCATATAAATGACATGCATGATTCTCAATTTCATCCTTTTTAAAATTAAGGTCAGGAGCTAAAATTTTGGATAGATTTTAGATGTGTACAAGGACATAAATGGCAACAAGAGGGAGGTGTGATGATACCTTTGATCCTCTAAGTTTGGAGGGTATTTGGGGCTTGATCTTGCATGCAACATCAATTGAAATAGCCGTTGCATAGCAACATAAATGGGAAAAAAGGCTATTGGAGCATGGAGGGCCGTATCCCGATATATCGGCGATATATCGCCGATATATCGGTATCGACACGATATCGATATGGAAATCGATATATCGATATATCTGATTTTCAACATTTTCTTCAGAAAGATTCCTAGATATAGCGATATATCGGCGATATATCATCGATATATCAGCGATATATCGATATCGACACGATATCGAAACGATATCGATATCGATATGTCCTTCCATGTATTGGAGCATCAATGGTTTGCTGCAGCAGTAGTAGGGCCCATGGGCTTCTAGGCCTTGTATCAGGGCCTCTAGCAACTTCCAAAGCAACAATTGCAGTAGTTGCTGGATGGGGCAGGAGGAAGTTGCTGCTTTGAGCAGCAACAATCTAAGGGGAGGGCTGTTGGATGGCTTCCTTCGGCTAGAGATTTGTTAAAATCTGAGAAGCGGAAGCAGAATCGATAAAACAAGAAAGATAAACATGAAGAATAATGATTTAATGTGGAACCCTACTCCTTAAGGAGCGGGATGAAACCACAGGAGAAGACCTCAAAGGAGCAGTATTCTATTATAATTCTCAATGAGTACAGGAGGTGAGGGGCTCCTTGTATAGCCCCTCAAACAGACTGGAGTCCCACCGTTCATCCATGTAGGACTAAACTTGAGTGAGGTAATTGGATCTTGGCGAGATCCAATTATCCACCTATTACATTCTCTAACACTCCCCTTCAAGATGGAGCTAAGAAAGCTGCAGCTTGCAACAAAAAGAAAGTTTACAACACATCTCCACACTATACATCACAAGAACACATATCTGCTGCTGGTAGAAGACCTTGCACGACGATGGGTCCGCGGCTTTCAGGACATCGGAACGTATCTCTGTTTTGCCTGTAGAACCGCTGCGATATCAGGTTATCGGAACGTATCTTTGTCGTGCTTGGAGAAGAATTGCTGCAGAAGAAGTCCAATACGATGGACTGATCAGGTCATAAAAGAAGTATACGCCCTAACGAAGTCGATGCTCGGTGAAGACAGATGATCGTAGTAGTAGTTTTGAGTGCTGGTCTGTCAGTCGTGGATGAACAGTAGAAGTTGTGAAGAATACATCTCTGACTCCCCATTTCTCCCATACTTGATAGAATAAAAGCAAATAGCATCAAGTTGGGAGAAATAAATGAATGACATGCAACTTTTTTTTATCATTTTTTTTGCACAATTCAAAATTTTTGTTACGTTTTTGGACTTTCATCTTCTCTCTTTTTGTCTCAGAATCTTTTTTTACTAATCTTTTGCATACAACTTTTTGTTGTACATGCTTTTTTAAAAAAAAAAAGATTTTTTTTCGAACCACACTGTCCAAAAGGACCATACGAAGGATCCCATTTTTTTCACACTAGGCCTCCCTCTTTTTTTGAAGGCATGACCCATTGTCGGTCTAAACTTCACTCATCTTTTTTTAATAAATCACGGCCGCACTGGGCCCATATACAATAAAGGACTTTTTTTTCACAAAAGGGCCATCGAGCACTTTGTTGCCGCATAAACCGTAGGGTTCCCATCTGGGGAACCTTTTCCCATCGCATGCCAATGCACCGCCCCGATGGGGGCCTTCTCCTGCTGCTACCTACTATCATGGAGGAGAGGGACCGCTGAGATCAATCACTTGGAGGAGCCGCTAGGATCGCGCGAGGGGGGTTCCATTGCCGATGCTGGATGTTCACGTGTGGGAGGGAGGCCCGATGCTGGAGGTTCATGTGCGACAGAGTGAGGGAGGGAGGCCTTTTGTTGTCACGTGCGACAGAGTGATGTTGGGAGGGAGGCCTGATGCTAGAGGTGCTTGCGAGAAGGGTCGGGGTTGCCCTGGGGGTTTTCGCCTGTGGATCGTGCAAGAGTAGGCATGTTGGAGGACCTGCGGCGGGGAGCTTGGAGCGGGCTGGATGGAACTTGCCGCGAGAAGATGCCATTTGCTTGATGCTTTATCATGAAAACTCATTTGGAACCTACTACATAAGCCCCTCCAAGGCAGGTAACCAAGGTTCATGTACGTTTACACTATAGTGCAAGCATCTCTTCTTCCATAGCCAGACACCATTGGTTGTCTTTCACCGCCTCATGGTATGTTTGTGGGATTGTGACAATTGTCAATCCCCTCACAAACTTTATGTATTCTTCTAAAAGACAATCAAGAAAAACATGTCCTAAAAGTGGGTATGTGGCACATATGCATCGCCTCTTCCGAAGAACAATAGACTTACTCAAATTATCTGATGGATCCACTGATTTGTTTTGTTGAACAAAAATCTTATGGTTGGTTGCACTATCCTTCCGCATATTCTCCTGCTATACAAAACTATCATCAGTGTTATCAGTGGAAATCATATGTTCAGAATTACCTGGAGCATGTTGTATGTGAGCAGGGGGTTGAGTAGTTTTAGGTCTTCGTATGTACACGTGGGGTAACATCTCAACTAAAGTAGATGGACGAGGAACAAGAGGTAGTAGGTAAACCTCTCTGCCAGTCTTAGAAGAGGTGATCCTGTAACATGTAGGAGAAAAACACAAAACAGAGTCAAATAAGGTCATGAAAACACTAAAATATTACTTCCGTTTGATATGATCAAAGCACCAATACCTTTTTTTGGTCCTAAAGTAGCCCGCACAAATGCATTTGTCCAATTTAGGAGAAAGCTTGTCATAACCAAGAGTCAAATGAAGCACAATCGAATAAGGAACTTGTTCTTATAGCACAGAAGATATCATACGATTGATAAGGTAACAAGTAGTGAGGACAAAATCTCTTCAGCATGAGGGAGGAACATAACTTTGTATCAAAAGAGTCTTGGTAACGTTTAAAAGATGCTGATGTTTTTTCGCTCAACAACACCATTCTGGAGAGAAGAATAGGCACAAGATGTCTGATGTCATATTCCGTGAGACTTGACAAATTTTGAGATAACTGGTCACTACATAATTCTAAAGCATTATTAGAGCGTAGATATTTGACAATAACAAAAAAAAGAAATTCGTCATTTCATCAATAAAGTTTTCATAATAGACATGGCTTCAGACTTATGTTTTATCAAGAGGACCCAATATAGTCTAGAAAAGTCATCAACACAACAAAATAAAGATGGTGCACCTGGTAATCACGGGCATGATCGAGACCCAAAATATCAAAGTGAAACAACTAAAACAAAGGAATATGGCTAACGATGTTGACAGTTGGGAAAACTATTGCGATGTTGCTTCCCAAGCTAGTATGCCTCACTCTGAAAATGAGAGTGTGGATATATATGAGGAAGGATTCTGCACAGCTGCTGTGGAGGAAGATGACCAAACCAAAGATGCCACAGGGACCATTAGAGGTGGAAGATTTATTGATGTATGGTGACTGGACCAATCTTTACAAATCCCCTTGCTCACAACCACATCGAATCATCCTATCCATGAGAATATCCTGAAACACAAGAGCAGGGTCAAAAAAATAGCATGACAATTTTAGTTCGTTAGTATTTTGACTGATCGTCAATAAATTCATAGAAAATTCTAGAGCATGTAAAATGCTTTGTAGATGCAAGAATAATATCAACAGGATCTCCCCATGTCATGTGATAGGAGAATGCCTCTCATCGGCAATGATGACAGAATCACAAGGGGGAATGATATAAATGTAAATTGTTCTTCGTTGTCACAAAGCTAATGAGATGCTATGGAGTCCAGTATCTATTCTGTAGAAACAACATTGTGACATGTACTAAGAGCATAACCATTACATAAGGTGGTTGTAGAGACGAGAATGTTTAACAAAGGAGGGGAGATTAGTAGTATCAACTAAAGGTCCCATGATCTCCCTTAATCAGGAGATGATATTGTCATACTTCTGATCAGCAGGTGCAATAACAGTATCAGAATGCTCAGTAACACGAACAAAGGTAGGGAGACTATGCTTCTGATAACATGTGTCCTTGGAATGCCTCATATGATTACATTATGTGCACTGAGGATGAGGATGGCCGCTTCCCTTGTTGCGTACACCATATCCTTTGAATTGAGATGACACCCCTCTGCCTTGTGACGTTGCCATAGCAGAGGAGGTCTGAGATGTAGGGCTGTAATGCATAGAGATTTTGTTCAATCAGTTATATGCCTTCTTCTTGGGAGGAATGGAGCACTGAAAAGAAGTTGACTATGTGTTGCGTGGTACTTGGAATCGATGGCAACAAGAAAGAAACCCATTACTGTAGTATTCTCACATATCAACTGCTGCTCAATACTGGTACTCGGGGCATGAAACCATGGAGCTTCTCGAATGTGCCTCTCATACTGGAATAGAAACCATGGAGCAGATGGTCATCCTGTTTTGTGAAAATGTCATACTGAAGCTAAAGAACCATTGGCTTGTTCTTCGCAAGGGTATACGTGGTAGCAAGAATTTAATGTGGGCTGATGCAGAATATTATCGGCTATCTCCTTGTGATAATACCGAAAAGGCATATATGAGTCCATGCATTGTCTTGTTTTTATGAAGTACTGGTAGCAATCTTGTTGGTCGGCTCGGGTTCTGTTAGGATATATCCCATCCGTCTTGACGATTGGGACATGGGCCTTTGAACGTTTCAGACGACGGAGTGACATCGACCTTGCTTTTTGCCATGATAGAAGGAAACATGAAAAGAGCAAGACTGGGAGTTTCTTTGTCTACATGATCATATAGGGAACATGTGTGTGCATACCTAGATCACAACCTTTCCCCTCAACCTTGTCAATGCTCTAGGGATGACCAATCATATTTAGGTGATCGTATCTGATATATAGACTGCTCCAAGATGGACGTGCGGAAGACAAGAAGATGGAAAAGGGGGAAGGGCGAGACATGTGACATGACGAGGTGTAGGATGCCATGACGGGGCTGCTGGGGCACTGGGTCTGGCGGAGGGGGAGGAATTTGGACATTTCCAGTGAGCCCTGGGACACCGAGCGAGTGGCAGTGATGCCACGAGAGAGGAGGCGTGCTAGGATTAGGGTATCAAGAGGATATCAGAGCTTTGGTCCAAGAGCATCGTTGTGATACCATGTGATGAGTGATATGTTTATGATGTGTCTATAAGGTTCCTTTATATAGAGGATAAACCCTAGTAGACTAAACACATGATAGGAAATACCATAAAAAAATTAAATCGATAAATATAGACATATTTCCTACAACCGATACAAATAAGTCTTATTGCTAAGGTTTCTGGGATGTAGAGGTTTAATTTGATCGATAATTTCTTATTTTATGGAATAAATTTTTGGATGAAAACTAATCTCCAGTGATTGTCATTTGGCTTAAAGAAAACATAACTGCACTTGTATGTAACACTCAAATATAGACATGCATGTACTGATTGTTACATTTCTCTATGAGCTATTTTATGGAATAAATTTTTGGATGAAAACTAATCTCCAGTGATTGTCCTGCACTTGTATGTAACACTCAAATATAGACATGCATGTACTGATTGTTACATTTCTCTATGAGCATATTTTCACACTTGTTTCCTTCTGAAGGACATTGCATTGGCTTCTGTCTCCATGAGGTCTATCCCCTTTGCACCAGTAGTGGAGAAGCTTTCGCTCTCAGAAAAGAACTATGGATCTATAAAAAGATACTACATCGAGACTACAGAGGATAATGCAATTCCCCTAACCTTACAGCAGAGCATGTGCAATTTGAACCCTCCTGAGCGAGTATTTTTGCTCAAAGGTTCTGATCACGCACCATTCTTTTCCAAACCTCAGGCTCTTCACCGGCATTTGGTGGAAATCGCAAAGGTCAAAACAACCAAACAATCTCATGCAGCTTACGTTGACAATGTAACTGCCAGCTGATATGATGCAGCCTTATGTTTATGCACATAACCACGATATTGTCAACAAAGCCAGAACTGTTATTCTTTCAGTGTATTTTACCTTATGATTGCTCGAGGAATAACCGCATAGCAAGATACCAGAGTTCCCTGCACAAGTTCTGTGACATGCAAGTTCCCTATATGGTGCCATTCATGGGTCAGGTAACCATTCATTACATGGCAATTCTTGTCCGAATGGGCTGTGACTGTACTACATTGTTGATCTTTAAGTTCACATCGATAGTTTGGTGATTGATATTCATTAGATTAGATAGCGTGATACTGGTGAGGGATAGTGATCTTCAAATACATGTAGAATAACTGATCCCGAAGAATGCTTGTGTAGACACGTAAATGTAATAAAATTTTGAAGTAGCCAGCATGATCCACTAGCATCACGTCTATTGAGGACATCAAATATAACTTGTTTTCGGCATTGAAGAAGCACAATGTTCCCTTTACCTATTTGTTCAGGTTTCACGGGATTGATCAAGGATAATTGGCACCAGTTTGTTAGCACCATTGGATCAGATGCAATTTTCATGTTTATGCTATAGCCTATGGATGAGTTGTAAATCAAGCAGGATGTTTCCGTATCCCGTCTCTCATTCAGTATCAATTTGCACTGGTTTGTCTGGAAATAGAGGTAGAGCGGTTATCTATATTTACATGCATTCTAGAAAGTATGAAATCTGTTTTTTCTGAGAATATGAATCCTCTCCATTTTCTATCAATTTCAGCCGGTCAGCATATAATAGGACAACACTTTTTTTACTGATTGTAAAAGTAATACCATATTTGTTTAAATGTATGTGTGGCAGTTAGCGTGAAAAGTAACCACAGAATACATGAATTTCCGGAAAATATTGGTTTTTATGAGTTGTTTGTTTATTGAATCCATGTCAGAGAAATGCGCTAGATGTTTGCTTAAAGCTATGTCATCTGCATCTTGCGAAGATATGATAATGTCTAAAGTTTGCTGCTTTTAGTAGCAGTCTGTCTGAAATTCTGTCTTGTTAATAAGATGATCTACGTACAATACATCTATTGGTCAGGTGTTATGATTTCAAACTGTTCACCGTCATGGATTTGTTGCTGCACATTTTGCGGTTGTGAAATTTTACTGCAATTTTGCTGCTGGCACGTAAAGCAGTTGCAGTGTAAACGCAGTTATATAACAACTGCAGGATATCAATATAAAGTCTTGCCTGTCCAAAACACGAAACCCTCGGAACTGAAAGTCTTGGGTATGAACCGCAACCTTGCATCAATGAAATCTGGCCCAATTGCATCAATTAAACTCCAATCATCATGTGCCACCTCCAGATGCAGAACTTTAGAACATCAATTACATATTGCTAAGATATCTTAATGAGAGTTTTTAAAATCTGCCGCTTTTAGCAGCAATATGTCTAGAATCTGTCCCAATTGCATCAATTAAACTCCAATTATCATGCATCAATTATGCATCAATACATGTCTATGTGGATTGTTTATACTCTTAAGTTTTCTCAAGTATCTCTTATATTCCTCCCAACACCTAAAGTTGTGAGCACAAATCAATAATCAAAGTACGGATAAACTGGTAAGGTGATTGTCTATCACAATATCATGAGTAAAGAAGAAATGATATCATCAACTCCTTAAGACTCGTTTGGATGAGGGATAAGAAATAATGATGGATAGGAAAAAAGTGATGTTTATCTATCGTTCTTCTATGGTTCGTTTGCGGGATGGATGATGGATAAATAATGCAGTTAGACGTAATGGATGATGTAATAGTAATTTGATCACTTCATGTCAAAATAACTGAAAAAGGGGATGCTATCCTGTATCCATAGAGTTCCTTAAGTTTCATTATCTACTTTTTCTCTAATTACTGGACATGTTATTATCATCATCACTATTAACCATGCAGCAATGGGACGATTATAACAAGCTCTGATCTACAGTAGAGTATCATATTACCATCGAAATAAATAGTCATTGCATGCTTTAAGTCCATCTAACAATTTTCTCTCGTATTAATTTGTAAAGCTCTTAGTTAATGTTATTCCATTCTTAGCTCAATATATAACCTAGACTCTCTCGTTAAAGGGAGCGTGCACTACAGAACAATTTCGAGTTTATCACATGCACAACAATTTCGAGTTTATCACATGCAAATAAGTCAACAATTTTGAGTTTACTAGAACCTCGTCATTTCCTCTATCAGATATTCTTCTTTTAATTGCTTTATTTTTTGAGATTTGTTGAAAAAATTAATAACATGTTTATTCTGAGGTCATAGTGCTTCTTTATATAGAGAGCTCTAAAGCACAAATTACCAAAGGAAAAATTACATAAGAAGGAACTAAAAAACAACATAAAATTATTTCCTTTAGTACTCCCCATTAAGTCGGACCATAGATATTTATCATCCTGATCTTAGAAGAACACTTCTGCAATGGTCCCGTGGTTAGAGCTTTAGTACATATGTCAACAATTTTATGCCGGTGAGCTGGTATGGGATGTAGAGATGGAGTCCTCTTATATCATGTCTCTAGTATAGTGGCAATCCATGTTGATATGCTTGGTGCTTTCATGAAATGTTGATTATTGTCAATTAATAATGTAGCATGATTGTCACATATACATGGGAAGAAATGTGCCAATGGGTAGGCCAGTTAGGGAAAATATGACCCACATCATCTAAGTGCTACCTTGAACCATGGCTCTATACTTATATTCTATACTTGACCTAGCAACCCCACATTGTTTCTTGTCTTTCTGTAAAACTAGTGAGCTTCCTATGAATACCACAAATCTATACATTTACTTCATGTCTTAGGGATCTTGCATATCAACGTCTGGACGGGCTGTAATATTAATGTTCCTTTGATGAAGAGTATCCCTGTAACATGAGAAGGCTTTAAGTATCTTAGGATCATGGTAAGTGCATCCATATGTGCCTGATGTGTCTGCTCAATAAACTAGTTGACTTTGCTCATATGCCTGACACACATCTCAATCAATTCCCTTTAGTCTCCCTTAAAGCTATACTCGAGGCAATCTCTCTCTCTCTCTCTCTCTCTCTGTCTCTCTCTCTACTTCAAGATCACATCTTGAGAACCATTCGTCTACATGCTTGTTGAGAGAAAACAATGAATTTCTTATTCATGAGGCTCCATGATTCTCTTATATAGAGAAGAAACCTATTGCGTAAATTACATAAGATAGACATAAAGAAAAGAAAATACAAGAAAGCAAAATGATAACTAATATCTCAACACCCCCCTCAAGTTGGAGCGTAGATATCAATCATGCTCAACCTTGAACAACACCTCTGGAATGGCCCTCTGGCTAGGGCATTGGTGAACGCATCATCTTTATAATCTCCTAAGCTGACATGAGAAGTAGAGACAAATCCCTTCTTAATCATATCTCGATTGTAGGGACAATCTACCTTAATATGCTTGGCTCTCTCATGGAAGGATGAGGTTTTAACAACTAAAAGAGCAACCTAGTAATGACAATGGTTTGGTCTGATGTTCCTAATAAGGCTAGAACACCAATCACTGTGTTAACGAAACCCTCAATTAATCTACAATCAACTCACAAGTAGATGAATTAATTAAGTGTGTATAGGTCAAAATTTATTATAATTCTACATGAATGTGTATAAGTGTAAGCATGTAGAGTGTCAAACACTAGGAGACGAATAGAGGGTAGATAATTGTTAATAACAATCACTAAATGATAATAATAATAACTTTTTTAGAATTTTCTTATTTTTCTTATTTTTGTGAATTTTTAACTATATTCAATTTTTATAGATTTTAAATTGTTTTATATTTTAAATTAATTATTAATTTTACATTTTGTTTTTAGTTTCAAAATTTTGTAATTCTTTTTAGTTTTATAAAATAGATATATAATATACAATAATAATAGAGATTTTATCTTATATAAGTAATATGTAGTATATATAAAGTATAGATTTTTATTTAAGTCAAAATAAAGAAAATAAAATGTTTTGTGATCTTTATATTTTTCTTCGTTTTCATGATTTTTATGTAATTTTCTAATTTTTATGGATTTTTAAAGTAATAAAATGTACCAAACAATGAATATGTAAAATATGTGAGATTATTTGAATTTAATAAATATATATACATCTAAAATTAACCCAAAACCATTTTTAATATATAGTATAAATAATAAAGAAAAATCACAACCATAAAGAAATATTTTGGACTTTTTTTTATACTTTTTTTGTTAATTTTTATAAAGTTTTTTAGGGTGGTTTTATGAATTTTATGTTTTATATTTGTATTTTTTAGTGATTTTTGGATGTGTGGTAGAATATAGTATAATATATATAATATATGTTTTCGAAAATTTTGGAGATATTTTTGATTTTTTTATGGATTTTTATGTCAAAACAAGGAGTAAAAGCATGTTTTTGTATTATTCAAAAATAGGAAAACTAATTTTATTTTTCAACCAAAAAATATATGTGATTAAGCAACGTTACTTGAATCTAACATAATTTTCTTACAATTTTTAACATAAAAGAAATAGTTGATATGAACAAAATATAAGAAACTAAATTATAGTAGGATTGGGACTTGATTGCAAATACAATAAACTAAACGTGCATTTAATAACAAATCCAACAAGTTTAGTCTATCCACACAAATGTTACATCACCTCACGTGGAACTACAGTTGAGGCGGGAGGACCTAAATGCAATAATAGAAAAGTTCAAAGTCCATGTAACAAATAAATGAAATTAATTTACACCGCATTTTATATTTAAAATACTAAATAAAAATACAAAAGGTGCGGGGGTAGGGTTGCAATACACAGAAGACATCACATGCCTTGCGCATGTGGCATGATTGTGTGGTTTTGGTCATGCCACACATCCTCGCTTATGAGCTAAGGGACCAAAGTGGGAAATGCTTCATCTGAAACCAATGGCCTAGATTAGGTATGGACCCAACCTTCGATCGGATGGTGCCGGATCCCAATCCAAGAATAGGGAAGAACCTCTTATTTGTTGACCTTTACTTCATGATTACTCCAGCCTCTAGCATCCTCCACATGCTCCTGACCAGCTCAGATGCTTCTTGGGAGCTTCCTACACCTGCATGTGGCTTTAAATAGGTACATGCCTCGTTGGAGCAGGTATGGAAGGGGCTTCTTCGTCTGGCACATGGGGAATGAGTTCTTCAACCGATTCCCAATCCAGGTGCTTCTTTTGGACCTATCACCTGCACTAAAATTTCAAGAGGCTCGAGGGTTATATCCTTGGCCAAAATGAAGTTTTTACGCATAGAGGGGAGGTGAATGACTGATCTCAAAGTAAGGGGTAGTGGAGGAGATCGATGGCTTGGTCTGAGAAAGACCAAGGTGATCTAGGCGTATGATTTGATGAAGAAGACGGTAGGAAACGAGATAGTGGTGCCAAATGGTTGTATAGGGACAGATTCACAGTGATACAAAGGATAGAGCTCTAATCTCCAACGCACTTTAATCTAATGGATCTTAAGCTAAAATGAAGGAAATTGCATCAAATAAAAAGAGTAAGAGAAATGCTGGGAGGAAATGCAAATAAAATGCATAAAAAACCTTTTTTTTGAGAGAATGCATAAAAACCCTAGGCCTCAATTGGTAAAACACATGAAGAAATGAGTCGCCTGAGCTAGCCTCCAGTGACAAGGAACCTTGTTCCTCTACCCTTATGCTCACAACAAGAGAGCGACACCTCCTGTCACAATGGAACCCTATAGCAATGGGTTTTGAGGGTTATGAGCGGAGAAAACGAGATCAGAAAGGGGAAGGAAGGTGAAGGAGATTATTTATAAACATGGTGAATAATGACTTGGAGTGGAGATTGTGTGAGATTGGGAATGGGTTAGTGGATTCAAAGGGTGTAGCGAGATGGAGGGTTGTGTGGTGATCAACTTTGCTGAAGAAATCGAGAGGAATAAAGTTGAGGAGAATGCATGAGAAATTGGAGAAGAAGAGGGTTTGCATGCTCTGACAGGGTCTGAGGCTAGGGTGGCGGTACCATTGACCTAAGGTTAACGTTTCCAACCTCCTGATTGGTCCACACAAGACCAAGTCAGGATAAACATAAATACTAATTATGTATAAATTCAATAAAAAAACAATTGATTTTATTAAAATAATCTTAAAACATGAAAAATAGCCATATAATTTTGATTTATTTTTATAACATTATTTTTTATGGGTTAGTATTTACAGGTACATATATAGGTATATATAACTGTATTTTATATGTTAAATTTCTATTTTGTATTTTATATACATAATGTTATAATTAAATAATTTATATATTTATAACATTATTTAATTTACATTTACACATTTTTATTTTATTTTTATAATTTTATTTATATTATAAAATTATATACATTACAAGTATAATAGACCTATGTATCATAATTTAATTATTTTAAGTGTATTTTAAATTTTTTTATTTATGTTTATGTTTTTAATATGTACTGTATATTATATGAAATGATTACAAAAATATAAAGGGAGAAAAATGTAAAATAAATAAAATAATAGGTTATATTTACATATACCCACAATACATTAGTACCCAAAAGAGCTGGATTTTGTATGTTAACTCCATTTTTGATGAAATCACCTTCATTAGATAGATACTTTAAATTTAAATACAACGGAGGCGAGTTTGGTTCAAATTGAGTTCATATGAAGTAGGTATCGGTCAATGAAGTTCTGTTTGTGCTTTTTCATCTGTGTGTAGCAAGGGTACTACGTATGATTTATTTACAAATATTTTCTAATTTTTTATATATTATTATGTACAAGTTTTACGTTTAAAACTTTATTATCTAGTGCGTATATAAGTGTAAACGAATAGCGTAAAATGGATATTTATAGAGTATAAATTTAGAGTTTCTTGAATGTTTTATACAATATTTGGCCCTTATATCTCCCTACTTTATTCCTAGTTGACCTAGTCAATATTTAGCATGGTCTTAGTGTTTAAGGTCATTCAGTATCTCTGATACTTCATTTAATTTTCTTTTATTTTTTATTCTTCGATTTGGATTTAAATACATGTGTTTATGTGTTAATTACATATGAATATTTTTGTTAATTTGTGCAAATTAGCGATATTTGCAGATGTTTTATTAGGGATTTAAAGCCAAAATAGAAGAACAAATGTAGACGGATGGGTATTCGTCACTCCCCTGTACTTACTTATGCTAGTCCCTAGAAAACACTTATAGGAAAAAAAGTGATGCAATAGATAAAATAAAGAAAAAGAAAATAAATAACTTAGAATGATTATGTTTCTTGAGCTTATCTTCATAAAATCAAAGTTTAAAGATCAGTAAGGCCTTTGGATTATTAATTTGTTGGAACCTTATTGAGAATATGATCTAAAACTTAACAAACCTCAAGTTCTACAATCCTTTGTTTAGATCACCTCAATATACGGGTTAGAGTGTCTTTTCAGATGCAAACCCTTATCACTATGAGTCTCATTGGTATAGTGTATGTGAAATATATCTTTTCTCATTATTAATAGTAATAAATAATCTCCCTCACCAAGGTAACCCTAATTCCCTAATCTAAATACTCTTTCCTCGAGGATCGCGGTATTTCCTTCTAAGTTCAAGTACAACCATCTCAAAGAAGAGGGGGTAGAGAGAAGAATAGATTGTGACCATCTTAGTCACATATCCTATGAGCTTGACCAATGTAGCCAAGTCTCCAGTTGCAGGCAATCTTGAAATCTTTGACATTGAAGTATAAGCCATGCTTATTGATACATGATGAATCTCCATTTCATCACCTTTATTCTTTCATTGTGACCTTAAATACATAGTTAAATGAATGTAAATAGCATTGATTTGTACAAAATAAAGTTCATTATTTAACTTATAAATACTGTATAAATACATATATTCAATTCTAAAATAAATGAATAAAGGAAAGAAAAGAAAAAAATGAAGTTCCAAAGACATTGGATAACCCTAGACCCCAAGATCAAGTCAATATTGACTTGGTTGACCCGGAATAAAGTAAGGGGAGGCAGGGACATTAATTATATAGAAAAGACTCAAAACCCTAATTTAATTCATATATAAATATCTACTTTACACCTATTTTATTTTTCATTTTACATACCTCAAATAAATAAATGTTCTACATGAACATCGTACATAAGAAATACATATAAAAATACAAAAATAATTGCACATGAAAATAATGCACAATGTGATTGGGACACAAAGGAAAAAAACCGTAAATTGAACTTTAATGATTAATATCTCCTCTATACAATATCAAAAATGACCAAACTCATCTTTATTGTTGATAAAAATAAAGTATCCATCTAATGAAGGCTGTCTCATTAAAAATAGAATTAAGATGCAAAAGTTGGCTTCTAGGGACCCATAATCCCACATACCTGATTTCTTTATTCATTGAATTCATTCTTTATATTTTTAACTTTCTTATATTTTTATATATTTATGAATATTTTTTGAAATATATTTAAAATATAAACACAAATAAAAGCATTAAAAGTACATTAAATTAAATAATATATTAAACTATATAAACACAATTTAAAAAATAAATAAAAACTTATAAACATGTATTCGAATATATTTTAAATATATAAAATATGTATATACAACAAAAAAATAGAAAATACAAAATAAAAATTAAATATTTATAATATAGGCAAATATACATATGTATATACTTGTAAATATTAACACCTCATAAATAACCTTGTAAAAATAAACAAAAATCCCCATAAAATAGTACATAAAATAATAAACATTTTTTTGTCGTGACTTAAATTAGTAAATTCATTTATTATTCATTTTTAAATTAATAAGAGATTTATACCACCAATTTTTCTGGCTGGCACACATATACCAACCAAGAGCTGAGGATTGTTGCCCCTAGTGTTAACCGTGCTCTCTTCCAGCCACTGTGTTAGAGCCTATGACACGCCTCCCTTCTCCCATTTTTTGGCTATGATCCAATGTTCGATGGCCCTCATTTTATTCCACAAACATGTGTGCATGAGCTTCCTCCATCTTGCCATGCTTCTGGATTGATCATATGGGCACTCAAGCTCTTGCCATCTTATGATCAAACCACCTCCATCTCCTTTCTACAAGTCATGCCCTTTTTGATTTTGATCCCTCTCTTTCTTTCGTAACCCCGATAGGAGTATAAAGGTTGAAGATCTTGGTGACAACAAGGATTTCCCTTCCTTGTCGGTGTGGATAAGGTGATTGAGGAGGTGATCCAGGTCTCACCGGTGTTGCTACGATGAAGCCTCCCTTTGCTCCCTGTGTTGATGGTATGAGATGATAGCTTCAGTTTTTAAATCTCATTTCTTTTTCACATCTTAGTTTATCTTCTAGGTTGAGAAATTAGCCTGTTACTTAGCGTAATTTTGAGATCTTTGTCTGTTGGAGCTTCACGCTCTAGCTTTGATTCACCGTAATCCTTCACTCGTTTCGAGTCACAAATCACCTCATATAATTTCCCAATGCATTCTCCACTGAAGCCCTATCATTTCCTCCTTGATTCCGCATGAATCAGTTCTTAATTGATCTCTTCCTCCACCATCGTCCGGAGTTCACTTACCAGTCCATTCCATTATGCTTCCAACATCAACAAAGGGTCGAGGCAACCCTCTCGAGCCCGAGTCTTTTACCATAGGACCAAGTAACTGGAGATGCACCAGTAATCAAAATCAGAGGAGTACCTGCTCCAGACTATTAAGCTTGAAGGACCTCCAAGTCCTCCTCGATGGGATCTGAAAGCTTTTCAAGACCTCTAGTAGTTGCAGTGACCTTCCAGGAAGGTGTAGGGCTTGTAGGAGAAGAAGAAGGCCAGAGACACCAGGAATCCACGATTAAATCTATTAAGCTTGAAGGACCTCCAAGTCCTCCTCGATGGGATCTGAAAGCTTTTCAAGACCTCCAGTAGTTGCAGTGACCTTCCAGGAAGGTGTAGGGCTTGTAGGAGAAGAAGAAGGCCAGAGACACCAGGAATCCACGATTAAATCTGCCCCAAGGATGTGTTTTTAATTGTTCATCCATGCCACCTGAAAATCGTTGGGGTTAGAAGCTCGACCGAGATCTAATCTGGGCTGTTCAATATAAGGCGAAACATTGCCCCTCCATAGCCGCCTGATACGTTAAGTAAAATGGCATGCTTCAACGCTACTAGATTGCACCCATTAATGGGTAAATATCAAACCGCTCCCGTCGATTTTTGTAATATTTATTTAGTCTTGTAAATATTGTTTTACATGTAATATTTTGTGTAAACTTTGCAAAAGGCGCTAGAACTTCATTTTATTTACAAAAAGGTCCCTTGCCAAGTCACCATACGCGCCCTTACACGTGAGCGCCTGCCCATTTTCCATCCAAGCCCATACAACTTTGGATATTTTAGTTTAGTACTAAAATTTACATAAATAGTGTTAAATTTCAAGATTTTGTGCATGCAAGGCCCTAACATTTAGCTTAGATGCATATAAACCCCTGCTAGGAGCATATTAAATTCGAATTTAATTAGTTAAATTGCATGCGTGCTCCTAGACTTTACTTGATTATTAAATGCATTTAAAATTGGGATATTTACCCAGCAGACCCTAAAATCTTTCGAAATTACCTCTACGACCTTTGAAACATCATAATTCCTCCCACGACCCCGTAATCTTGCTAACCCTTACCCTACAGACCCTGCGGTTAAGACCCGTTAATTGATCCGTTAAAATTAACCAGATTCCGTTATATTCATTTATATTATAACCAATTTACTTATTAAATTTACAAGGAATGCCACTATCTGAGATATCCGCCCCCCCGACCGACGATGGAGGCCCCTCCTCTCCCGCTTGCTGCCCCGGCCGATGGTGGAGCCCGTGCTTCGCCCAGCCACCCGACCGACGATGGAGCCCCTGCGTCGCCCCCCTCCCCGCGACAACAAATATGACAACAGATCATATTTTGCCCATGACAACAGATCATTTGACTACCGATCCATTGATGGTCATGCTTGATACATTCTTCCAATCCTTGTTCCTGACATCTTTGCAGAATGCTGGAGACATACCATTCAACTGCAACACCTGAAGGCTCTTGATATGCCGCAAGCCCGACGGAAGCTCCGATAGAGCCGGGCAATTATCGATGCGCAGATAAGCTAGGCGAGGCATGGCCTTCTTCTCCAACTTCCACGATGCCAATTTCTCCAAACCCTCCAAGGACAGCTCTTGGAGCTGTGGGAAGCTTCCAGCCACACATGGCATCTCAGAACCCACATATAAGCCCTTGTCCAGTATAAGAACCTTCAGAAGTTGCAACTTCGCAACTGCGATCCAGAATGAGAGTGCCAATTTTGTCGATTTTAACGACAACTTGATCAAGCTCGACGGCAAGGACTCCCCACCGCCCGTGCGCGGCCCGCCGTTCTCCCCTGCTGCCAGGCGACCGCCGCGGCCCCGCGGCTGCGAGCTCGCATCCAGACCCTCGCGCATCCGACTCCCCCCACGCCGCTTTGAAGCCCGATCGAGCCGCCGACCTCTAGCCCAGGCGCGCGCCTCGCGCGCGACCTCTGTCCGCCTCCGCTGAAGCGTCACGCCCCTCCGCGGCCCGTCCACCCGCCTGCAAGCCGCGCGACGCACGCGGGCCCATCTGCTGCGAATCCGACCGCGCGCAGCACGCCGCCAAAACCCTGCCCTTCGAGCTCCTCTCTCCACCTGCCCCGCGGTGCCCTCCCGCGCGTCGTCGTGTTCCCCTTCGCCGGCCACCCCCAGCGACCTCCACCATTGAAGAAAGAAGTGGGTGGCGGCTTCTCCCCCACTTTGTGAAGAAACACGCAGGAACCCAAAAATATTCTGCGGAACAATTACATCAAGGTCCTCGAAAGTTTTTTATTATTTTGGCTAATCCTAACCGTTGGATGGTAAATTGGTTAGATTAACTCAAGATTAACTCAAGCAATTGACTCAAATATAGTTAAAATTGACGGCAGGGTTTGTTGGGTAAGACGGAGCAAGATTACGGGGTCGTGGGAGGAATTATGATGTTTCAAAGGTCGTAGAGGTAATTGCGAAAGATTTTAGGGTCTGTTGGGTAAATATCCCTTTAAACTTTGCTTAAGTTGCAAATAGGTCCCTGCCAGCTTGTATTTTTAATTCTTGTCTTTTATTTTAATTAGATAGTTTAAATGCTCTAAAAACTGTAAGAAAAATATATCATATGCACGATACTATGCTTATACACTCTTGATATTTTGTTTGACATTTTATTTTATTTTCTTATTTTCTAAAATAAAAAATGAGCATTTTATCCCATGTTTACTTATTAAATTTCAAAAAATATAAAACCATACTTAAAAATTCCAAAAATATAGTATCTATATTATTATTTATTTTTACTTTCAGACCAAAAGTCACTAAAAATATAAAACAAAAAACTTAAAAATTACAAAACCCTAATAATACCAAATAAATTAGTAAAAATTATATTAAAATTCAAAGAAGTTATTTTTCATTCTATATTTTTCTTTGCATTGTATAATATATTTTAAAAATAGGTTTGTGAAATTTTGAGACTATTATCTATTTTTAAAATCTCGAAACATTCGTCTACATTATTTTATTCACTATTTTATAGATTTTATATACATTAAAATCACCAAAAAATTCTATAAAATCCCAAAAATTGAGAAAAATATAAAAAAATAAAAAAAATTATTTTCTGAATTTGGTTATCTTTATGTATATATAAAAATAGAAACCCTAGATATCTTATATATCTTTATATTACTTATATAATACTTATTATTACATATAAATATCGATTATATCTTAAAAACAAGAAAGAAATAAATTATGCAAAATAAAAAATAAAATAAAAATGTAAAATGTAAAAATAAAAATAAATCTTTAAAAATTCCTAAGAATTTTCCAAAAAAATTTGAAAAATACAAAAAGTACAAAAACTTATTATTATTTATTATTAATTATACCAATCCTCCACTACTCTTAGTGGTTCGAACCCTACACCTGTGCAATATACACATATTTTGTAGGGTATAATAAATTTCACATCACCTTATTCTTATTGTGTGTATGTGTGTGTGTATTATGGGTTGATTGTTTGTCTGATTTGAATGATCACCTGACGAGAGCTGATACAACGATTGCCAGATCTAACTTGTCGGACACCACATGCTCCTACAAGATTGGACGTTAAGCACCCCTGATCTATCTCTTCTATAAAATGACACTGTCACTGGGGATCAACGCGTAGGGTAGGATACTATACATATCATTTGCTTAATTATCAGTTTTTATTTCTTTGTAAATAATTGTTTATTCATGCTAATCCATTCTTCTATTGAATTTGTTGCGAGATCTTGCTACACGAGGACAATCTTCCAGGATACTGAGGCATCCAAGTAGAGTAGAGACCAACTTTCTTCATAGAGCTAGTAGGAGAGAGCAAGAGAAAAGACAGAGGAGACTGAGTAGTGGAGACTTGCAGTAGTATCAATTTTATTTTATTTTTATGAGAGAGAGACTCATTTATTATTGTAATAGTACAAAGACACTTGGACATTCAGACTCATTTACAAGCATTTTTTACTAGGTGTTTGTTCACTGGGGCCCTAATCATTAAAATCCAAACCTGATTCATCACTCCCTCGGAATGGAAGCGTCAGGGTTATACAATCATTTATGATCAAATCACCCTCAGGTATTCCTAACACATTTACATCCTGCATACTGGAAGACCTATGATCATCCTGAAGTTATAGATCCATTTTACACTGTCAACTTCAGGGTTTGATCACCAAGTTTCTCAATCTTGGTTATTGGGGATCGGTATCGATCATATGCTTTCTCAAAACATATATCATACCTTCAAATTCTTGTCATGCTTCCAAAGCACGATGACCATGCATGGAATTTGATCGGTCCCAATACCTCATGAGTGAGCTCATGTCTCCTGGTTCACATGTGAACCTGTATGATCCCTTTAAGAGATCGTATTACTCATATGCCCTTACATGCACACCAGCTTGCCGGTATATAGACCTTGGTTAGGTCATCAACCTATTGGTCTGCCAAATGTACATACTTAGACATATAGTAACACATCTATCTCTGGTCAGAGGATGCATGCTTATGCTGTGATAGTTTTCAACATAGGTCTTTGGTTATCTCGATCTCGTTAAGTCAACCCATTGACTCAACTAATCTGACACCTCTGAATCTCTATTCCGATGCAGAGGACCTGCATCAAGTGGTCGGTCAGATATCAGCCTAAATGAGAAAGGATTGCCATCTCCTACTCAGGTTGGAGATCATCTCTCAACAATCATTTGACAGTGCTTGATGAGTCCTCAATCTAACTCTTTAGATATTCATCCAAGCACCAACCTCTATGATTCAATAACTGAATCAACAGTTGTATGATCATCAAGATGGCCATGGTACATAACCCTAATTGTACAGAGGGACCTATTATGCAAATTATTTATTCTTCATTTCAGATCAGGGAATGATTTTCGCAATAACATTTATTGCATAATGGCTCGCCGTGGGCTCGCATGTCCAACACCATTCACCAAAACTGCATAAGATGAGGCCATGCCACACCTCTTCATCCAAGCTATCCAGAGGTCTGTAAACCCGTGTCGTCGAAGCGACTCCCACCAGAAACTCTAGTCTACGCAATCGTAAACTTTTTCGAAATCAATCTTCCACATCAACCCCTTCTTATTTTCTCGTATCCACAACATACATATCTCTGAAGCCATAACAATTCCATCAACCATCTGTCTGCCTGGTATAAAAGCAGTTTGATTTTGCAGTATCACATCATCTAGAACCTGCCTCAGCCTATTTTCCAGAACCTTGTGATCAAATAGATGGCATTGGACAACGCAATGGGTCTAAAATCCTCCACCCTTATTGGGTGTTCCTTCATGGGTAGAAAGAAGAGCAGTGCCCGATTAATCTTCTCAAAACCCATGTTTCCATCTCTAAACTCATTGATTACTACCAGAACTTCCTCCTTCAGCAGATCCCCAAATTCCCTATAGAATAGCACTGAAAAGCCATCTGGTCCTAGTGCCCCATCCACGTTTAAACCCCACATTGCGCTTTTCACTTCCTCCTCAACAAAAGGTGCCCTCAAGACCAAGCACATGTTCCTTGGATACCGACTTCACACCTGTTCCTCGCCACCTCCACCCCTCGCTTCTCTTTCTGCTCGACATTTCCACAAAATGCTTCTTCAGAGCATGCCCAAGCATAACGTCGCCCTCCACCCTTTCTCCTCCCACTTCAAGACTCTGAATGAAATTTCTCCTTCTTTTGCCTGAAGCCATTGAGTGGGAAATTCTCGTATTCACGTCCCCTTCCAGCAGCCACTTCTGTCTGTATCTCTGCCTCCATTCCACTTCCTCCTTCCTATCCTCTAGAAGCAATTCTTTGAGCAGTCTCGCACGCTCCAGCACCTCATCCTGTTCCAGACCCCTCTAATCATCCAGACTGTCCAAACGAACTACTCCCTGTTGGTACTCATGCCTACGCTCCCTCCTTAATGACCTCACTCCACGGTCGTAATCTATCAGAAAAATCTTCAGCAGCGACAATTTGGTTGCCAGACGCCCTACCGCCGACCCCTCCACCTGCCAACTCCTCCATCGAACGATGACCTCCTCCTTTAATCCCTCTTCTAGTATCCATGCCTGCTCAAATTTGAAAAAGGACCTGGGCTGGTTCTGCTCCTCGGAAGACCATAGAATCGACGTGTGGTCGGAGTGTGCACGAGGTAACGACAACACCCTAGAGAGGGGGAAAAACTCAACTCCCTTAGGTGAGAGAAGGAATCTGTCTAACTGCGATCTCGACCTAACATTCTGCCATGTGTAAGCACATATAGCCCCATCAAAAATCATGAGCCCCAAGGCGTTCATCAGGTTCCTGAAATCCTACGAACCCGCATCACATCCACCACTCATCAATGGTCTGTTTTCTGTTAGCGGCATCACATTAAGGTCACCGCCAATGAGCCAAATGTACTCCTCTCTGTAAGCTCCCACCTTTGCGAGATATGTTACCAACGAACCCTGTACCAAACCCGTTGGTCCATAACATTGGTCACAGTAAAAATCACACTGTCCGCCTTTCTCTTCAATTGAACTGATAAAGAGAACAAGGATCTACTCTCTGCCAACTTCTCAAACTCATGTCTCCTCCATCTAGTTAGGAGCTCGCCCGCCATAGCTTGAGCCTCCACCTATGCAAAGTCAAAAAGAAGAGCCACTTCCCAGATCCCTCCACGCATCGCCCCCAACCTTGGAGAATTTTATCTCTTGTAGAAGCACAATATCCACCTGAGCATCAAAAATTAGATTACGGACACCTTGTCATTTCTCAGGACGTCCCAACCCCCTTACGTTCCACGAAAGCACCTTCACGAGGAAACAATTTTATTCTTCCCTCGTAGCGGAACACTATCCAAACTTTCTGCAAATCGTTTATCAAGGAGGCTGAAGAAGCTAGGTTTCCCAATAGGAGAGCCTGCTCTATCACCTTCCACGTCAGAACACTCCCCCACTACCTTATTGAAACTCGACCCTGATTTCCTTCCCCCTCATCCTCCTCCCCTTTGGCTTTCGCTCAAACTACCACCCTACTCACTTCCCTCCAATGCCTTGTGCAAGTCCCCAACTCCTTGCAACCCCCTCTTCATCCCCTTCAAATCATTTCTCTGCCCTTCCAAAACCTCCCTTGTCCCTTCCACTCCTCCCCTGCCAACTCTTTTTCACCGGGTACCTCTCTCACCTCCTACCGTGCAATCTCTTCCACCTCCCCTTGATATCCTTTTACCCTCTGATGAATCTACATTTCATCATCTTTATTCTATCATTTTGGCCTTAAAAACCCTAGTAAATGCGTGTAAATACTGTTAGTTCGGGCATTTTAGCATTTATGCATAATTGTGTAAATAGTGTATAAAATACGGTTTTTAAAGCCAAAATTATAGAATAAAGAAAAGAAAAGAAAAAGAATAAAATATTGTAAATATTTTATGACACGAAACCCCGCGACCAAGGCATCTCCATGACTAGGTTGACAAGGAATAAAGTAGGTGGAGATAAGGGCCAAAATACAATAAAAATTCCTTTTATTTCATTCATTCTTTACTCTTTTTGGGACTTATTTTTGGTTCCACTTTTTACACCTCAAATAAAGAAACTTTGTACATGAAAGATGTAGATAACTAAATATACAAAAATACAAAATTGAAAATTGATTTCACACAAAAATAATATACAGATAAAAAGTTATGGTCTGAATAAAATTCCAGAATCCCAACTTTCCAGACTCGTATCTCACAAATAAAAACTCCAAATGCATTAAACTCACCTTTAATTGTATATAATTTAAAATAAGCTATTTAATGGCGGTGGTTTCGCATTTGGCGGAGCTGCGGTTTGAAAGTTGAGTTTTGGACCCCTATTGTATACTTGTACAGATTAAAATAATCATTTTATTATTTATTCATTATTTTTACCATTTTATATTTTTATAATTTTGTAAATATTATTTATAATAAATTGTATATTAAAATAGGAATAAAATACAAATAAAACACAAAAATAAAATATTTGTAGTATAATACATAGGTATAAGACCTATACATAAACCTATACAATTTATACCTCTATTTTATTAAATGTACAAAATACTTCAGTAAAATAAAATAAAAATATATTTCAGTGTATAAAAATACTTCATAAATTTATAAAATAATAAAACCAAATAAATAAATTAAATACATAAAATAAAAATAAAATATTAAAATATATAGATATGTATACCTATATAGCCTTAAAAAGGCAACTTGTATTTATATACCTCTAAAACATAATTAAAAATCATATTAAAACACCTTATAAAATTATAAATATTTTTTATTTAATAACCTAAAAATAATAAAATCATTTATTATTTTAAAACGAATTAATAAAACATTTTTTGCAGGATTTTCCTGGTTACCAACCAAGAGGCTCTGACAGTTGACCCGAGGTCAACTGTCTGAACCTTCTCTTGTTCATGTCAGAACCATGTTTTATCCCATCTTCTTGGATTTTTCTAGGCACGATCTTTCACCATCTCGTCTTGAGGTCTTCATGACTTTTCTTCCTCTAGCATCGAGCTTTTACGCCCTAGGTTCGTCTCGACATTTGGATCGCTGGCGTGACTGTTGCACCTCGTTCTTGGAGCCCACTCGGCCTCTCGTTCAAAAACAACCCCCGTCGCCCCCTTCCTCTTTGAACCCTTTTTGCCCCTTGCCAAGATCTTCTTCCTGTAGGTCTTGGATCGAGGAGGTGACAGATCCTCTTCGGCCTCCTTGCGGAGGCGTTTGGTGGAGTAAATCGGTGTCTCCACCCCATCCTCGACCCTTGGCCGTGAAGTCCATTTCTCTTGGTTTTTCTAGCTAATAGAGGATGTTTTTGATTTGTTTTCTTGTTGTCTAATTAGCCTTTGGTTCTAGCATTGAGTTTGTGAATTTTGTTTGTCGTTTAACCAATTAGTTAGGATAGATTCCAGCAGCGTACACCTAGCCAGCGCTCTCGAGCTCCGGCCACTTCCTTGTTCACCAAAACCACCGCCATCTTCCCTCCAAACTTCGCCAATAAGGTCCTGGGATTTTGTGCTGTGATTTTCGTGCTTCCCTTGCAGGTCCTAGGACCCGAAGGACCTCATCTGGGGACGTTCTTGCTGATGCTCGATCGTCCTGGAGCCGCCCTCTTTCGTCGACGCCGCGGCTGCGCTCCAGCGGTCTTCCTGCCATTTTGAAGCAGCCACCCACTCAAGGGGCTCCCAGGATGCTCTCGATATCATCTGAAGGGAGAGTGATGCATCGAGCGTAAAGATTTTGAAGCGTCAAAGTCATCCAGGTCGGGCTCATCACCGTGTTCTTCCTTCACGCCCATGCACCGTTTGATCCCGCCACGTTCTTCCCGCAATCCAGTAGCCGTCCGATCCTTCGAAGCAGCGCCGTTGATCGCCACCCACATCTTCTAATCCTAGCCATTCAGCCGAAGGGGTATCGCGGCGTAGCAAATCGACACGTGGCCTTAGTAAGGCTTTAATCACCGTAGATCCGCGCCGAGGAGAGGGTATTTTGCATCATCGCTCCTCCTCATTTTGTATTTAAGATTTAATATATAAACTTTCATTGGTGGTGTAAAATATCATGTAATATTTGCATTTCACACTCCATACTTGCTCTTATTCGCATCAGGACCCGAGCCACGTCACCTCACATGGGTGACCACGTGAGGCGACATTTTGCGGGTAACCCCTGGGGGTTTGGTTTACTTAAGTCCCGTCCAAGAACTATATTTTGCAGTTTATAATTTGTGGATAAATTGTTAGGCACCCCTACGTTTTATTGAAAATACAATTTCGACCCCGCCCTGCTCACGTGTCTGGCGCATGAGTGTTGCGATTTTGTAGGTAAGGACTTGGAGATTTGCCTATTTCCGATTGATCTATAAATGTTTATAATTAGTTTTAATTTATGGAAAATTTTTCACGCAAGCCCCTGGATGTTTTGCTTATTCCAAAATTACCCCTGCTAGGATGCAGTTTCTTTATGCTTCCTCTATTTTTTTCATGCATCTATAAAATGCTAAAAAATCCACAAAAATCATCATAAACTCCTGTTGCATTGAAGATTCACGCCATATTTTTATTTTGCATTTTTATTGCATTTTAATATTTATAAAAATTTAAAAACAAGTATTTGCAGCCCTGTTTGCATCACAAAATCCATAAAAAATATAAAACACTTCAGAAAATTCCTAAAAAAATATATTTTGCTTATTTTAGTATGTTTTAGCTCCAGACCAAAAATCAGTGAAAAATACAAAAGAAAATTTCTAAAAATTACAAAACCCCTAAAACCTTCATAAAAATATTAAAAATTCTACAAAAATCCTAAAAATATAATTTCAGTTTCTGTAGTTTCCCTATTTTAATATCTTTGATTGACTCTGACTTATATTTTTCATCCTCATTTTAATTTTGGCCAGCAACTTTTATTCACAGTTTTAAGTATTTTTGACTTTAAAAATACCAAAAAAATAAGGAAAAATCTAGAAAAATCACAAAACATTAGAAAAATACAAATGACCAAAAATACTTTATTTCCTGATTTCTCCTTATTTTTACCTATTTTTATAAATACTCTATTCCTCTCTCTCTTATATTGTATATATATTCTATCATTGAAAAAGAAAATATAAAAATATAAAATACAAAAAGAAAATATAAAATAAGTAAATTAAAAAATCAAAAAATAAAAATATAAAATCTTAAAATTAAATAAAAAAATATAAAATTAAAACCCACAAAAACTTAGCATCGATAGACAGATACATCACATTCACATTTTTTAGCATCATTACCCCGTTCTACCTGTCTGCTCCCTATGTTCGATCTCTACACATACTTGCACCTATACACATCTTTGTTGTAGAGTTCTAATAAATTTTAACTCCGCACCGCTTTTCATTACTTGATTTCTGTTATGGGTTAATTGTTGTTTGAAGATCCGATTTCTTGCGGGTCGCCTCAGCGACACTGTGATCCCGCCTTGTGTGGATTACTTTAGACCCGTGAAAAATCATCTTAAACACCCTCCCAAGAGAGCCGCCACAACCCCTCTCAAAGTAACCATTCTTCCCAGAACCGCCAGCCTCATGAAATTCTGCCACCACCTCTGCGTCACACCCCCCTTCCGTAGCACCCGCATAGTTCTCTAAAGCCACCAGTAGCCCTGGGGTCCTCTTGTCAACAACTTTGGAACGCCCAGACCTGATAACCTGGTCTCTATCTGATACCAACATATTTTCTATCCGAGGAGTCTGCCAGAGATCCACCATGAGTTCGAGTCGAGCTTCCTTTCCCAGATCATCGATGTGCTTTGGATCAAAGTCGCTTGTAGACTTGGGATCCAGATTCTACGACTTCCACCCAAATTCTGGGGCTTTCCCTCCCCCTCCTATTGGGTTCATCGTCAGCATTGGGTCCGTTGATATTCGGGCAACCCGATATGAATTCAATACCAACTGTTCACGAGGGGTTGCCTTCATGTCCATGGAATCACATCATGTTTCCCTCCATCTTCCCGAGAGTTCATAGCACGAGAATTCCATATTGGCTTTATTGTTCCAAAAGTAATTGGGGCCAACATGTCAGCAACCGAAACTGTCGTGCATGATTGCCGAAGATGAGGCATTAACAGATCCACATTCATCGCTGTGTTATGAACATTCAAACGCGTGACACCAACAGTTGCAGAAATCTTGGGATTTGGCGAGATGGTTGCTATGATTAGAGGAGGCTCCAACTACGCACCTAGCCCACGTTGCGTCGGCCCGCCACCCAGCAACTGACGACCCTCTCCCCCACCATACATTCCGCATACTAGGAAGATCCAACTATAGTTGTCGCACCTCCAAGCTTACTGACCAGCATCCCAGCATCCGCGGGTGAAGGCGATGTACCCAGATCATAGGATCCACCCCTCCCCTGGTGAAACTCTTATGGTAAATGTGCCTTCCACCTCTGTAATCCCTCTTAGCAGCTGTCGAACATGATGCACATTCCGCTGGAGAAATAGAACTCCCTTCACCCTTATCAGGTTCAGATTCATGTGCTTAAAAAGACCATCGTCAAGCCGTACATACCTCCACCTTAGTAGAGACCTCCTTGATTGCGAGAGAGCCAGCAGAGTATCTATCGCGCCTCTGTCCAAACCACTTGCAAGAACCCTCCAAGGTGACAAGGCAACCACATATCCTTTAAAGTCTCCCCTTCTCACCATACCCACATCAGAGGCTCGCCTGAACAGTTCCTCCCCGCCTCTGCCTTCCCCCACCAGGAGCCACGTCATCTCCTACGCTTTAGGTACCGCTTCCAGTCCGAGCGACCTCCCATTGTGTAGTCATTGCTTCGATGTGTAATGCTGAAGCATTTGAAACATCAAATCGGATCTCGAGATTTTCTCGCCCAGTGACCAAGTGAGCCGCAACGAAAGCAACTCCGGCCAAACAGGAGAGTTTTTCCCTGGTTCCGAGGACCACCACGAGGATCCTCACAAGGAACACGCTGAAACCCCCTCCCTCCTCGCACGACTCTGCCTACACACTTCGACCCACCCTTCCTCCCTGCTCTCCCTGTTAATTAAAGATAAACCATCATATGTTATGAGAGAAATGATTTAAGAGTAATAAACCATCACAAGTGCTACATAAGCTATTTAAGGGGTTAAAATTAATGAGTGTCTAAATGATAAATGAGACTTGTACATGTTATGAATTTCATGAAATATAGCCCTTTATGATGAAAAATGATGGGTATGTATTTTGACATATATTGCATATGCATATTCATATTTATGAAAGAAACCAATATGTAATTTGTTAGGGAATGACTTAGACATGTATGGGACATCTAGGTATACAATGATATTTTTCCATGAGTACTCAAGTACATGAAATGTAACGTGTTAAAAGACTATTAGAAGTCCAATGTATGGACCCCGATATATACACATACTAGGCATTAGGCTCATGCAAAAATATTGTTTATTCATTTCAAGTAAAGAGCAAGTTTGACCAGGCGGTAGACTCAAAAAGACTTTCAGCGTGATATAGATAATTACATGATTTATGGTAGATATTGGTATGTCCATTGGAATTAAGTCATGTTGAGCAATTACTTAGTCTTTCTTTTGTAAATATGCCCTTGTTGAAGTTGTAATAATGGAACTCCCAGTTTGAATGGACTTTATGGATACTTTTGAGAATGATATATTTTTATGCTCATTGATTACCATGCATGATTCAGTAATGGTTCGATCGTGCAACTTAATGCTGCATGCTTCCTCCATCTGTGCGACACGTTCCGTTACATTGTGATCCCACATAACCTAATTATTCCATTTCCCGATTTGCACACTTTTATCATGAAATCGAGCATACAATTAGATACTTCAAAAATAATTAACAATCGATCATGCGAATTGACCCTCTCACTAGCGTCACTTCGAAGGATTGGGGATGATCTTTGTTGTCCCTTCCTTTATTCTGTGCTTTCTTCAAGATTCGGGATAAGGGGAATGGACCGGTTCTTCCCGTGAACAAATGCCATAAGTGCATGAGTACTCTTAAAATTGATATTTCATAGTACGAGTCTTAGAAGAGTGGATCAAAGGAGGCAGTAAAAAGAACCATTTATTACATTATGCATACAAGACGGTTATGCATAAACCTATCATAAAGAGTTATGATGGATATATTTCAGATAGTAGTCTGGCATCTAGTGGGCTCTACTAAATTAGAAAAATTAATGAATGGTTCATTAAGATTTCTAATATTGAAATTAAACCTTTAAAAGATCAATATGAGGATGAAGATCATTTAACAATGATCTGGCATCAAACTTTGGACATCTATCTGTTGATTTGATCAAGAGATTGGTAAGAGATGAAACTTTAGAATGTCTAAAATTTCAAAACTTACATACTTATGAATATTGTATTCAAAGTAAAATGTCCAATACACACTTCTTTGAGAAAGGTATAAGATGTCGAGGTATTCAAGATCTAATACATATTGATGTATGTGGATCATCTATATCAGAATAAACATTATGGATATGTGATATCTATTAATGATTATTTGTGATATAAGATTTCTTCTCTTCACCATTAGAAACCTTTGAAATGTTCAAAGATTTCATAATTTTGATTTGGAACCAAAGTCTGAAGGAAGATGGAAATAAATTTGGTTTAATCTAGGTAATCAGTACCTATTAGATGGATTTATGGAATACCTTATAGATATATGAATATTATTTTCATCTTACTTCTCCTAATAAACCTAAACTCAAGAGAGTTGTTGGGAGATACAATTGGATCATGTATGACATGATTTGATCAATAATGATTTTTAGCATAATTACCTATTAGTTTCCAGGTATATATGTAGTAGAGACTACAATATATATCCTTAATAAGGTTCCAAGCAAGTAAGCTGAAATTTAGCACTTGAAAGTGCTACTTCATGAGGAAAATAAAGGATGGTATTGTATACCCACTTTATGACCTTGAGATTCTTAAAAGATCTCATCTTTGAGAATATGATTCTTATAGGATGACTCTCTTGAGAATCAAGATGAAAATGAAGTAAAGGAACTCATTTAATCTTGAGATGATAATGAGGCTCCTGAAATCAAAATCTAAAAGGACAATTAAAGATGAAACATGAATACCTCTTCAAATGAGTTTGAGGATGTGTTCCATATGTCAGTTAAGTATGACAATGATCTGACTTCATATGATGAAGTCTCTGAAGATCATGACATGGAAAGATGGATATTAGCAATAAAGTCTAAAGTAGACTTCATATACAAGTGTTGTATATGGACCCTCGAGGATCCACCTATATGGGTAAGACCCATAAAGGTGTAAATGGATCTTCAAGAGAAAGAAGTCAAGATTGCATTCCTCTCTGAGGATATTCACATGAAGTATCCGCAGGGCTTCATGGTTGAGGAAAGCAAGATGTGAAAGCTAAAGAAATACATCTATGGACTTAAATAAGCTTCTTGTAGCTGGAACATAAGATTTGATGAAATCAGAAATGTTATGATTTCAGATAGAATCTTGATGAACCATATGAAGCTT
Source organism: Ottelia alismoides (assembly GCA_037367405.1). Taxonomy (NCBI): domain Eukaryota; kingdom Viridiplantae; phylum Streptophyta; class Magnoliopsida; order Alismatales; family Hydrocharitaceae; genus Ottelia; species Ottelia alismoides. Next base: position 239,461 of record JAZKJV010001179.1, read on the forward strand.
AGTGAGAGTGTCATTTGTGTTCATCATGCAAAATATAGATAATATCATAAACATTTAGAATGATATAAGGATGATAATAAGTGTTTTATAATCTGGTTGTTCCGTAACTTGAGATATGATCTCAAAGATGTCTCTTAGATCTTAGTTCTGAAGTTGTTCAGAAGCAAAAAGAAGAGGATATTGGGACTGTCACATTTGGAGTACACCTTGGGCATATTCCATTCTTGGAAATTCCAAGAAAGGCTTCTATCTCTTAAGATATGGTACTGACCTATCTAAAGGGATAGCACCTCAAAGAGTTGAGGAAGTGAATGCTAGAACTGCTTGCACTTGTGCATCAGTTACGAGAAGCTGGGTGTATGCTAGATTTGTACAAAAGCTAGATATCTGCCATGCAGTGGGAGTAGTAAAGTGTTGCTAATCCTACTATGGAAAAAAACACTTGGTTGCAGTAATAACAATATCTTTAAAGATGACAAGCCTTTAGAGATAGTGATCTCTAAGTCTTATATTCAAGTAATTAAGACTTTATAGATGGAGATCTAAAAGGTTTTAACTATGAATACCTTAGGAGAAAGAGATCTCCAGGAGTAAGGGTATTCTGATAAGGATAATTGAAGTTACATACCAGTTATAATAGTTATTAAGCTATAGTGTCAAGGACACTATAATTGACTAGATTGAGTATTGGTTGCATAAGATGCAACGTTCGCATTGGATGCAAACACTGTTACTAGGAGATATGCAAGTGCCGTAAAAGGACTTGGCGTAGTCTTTTGGGAACAGAGTGACTGATCAGCTTACCTAGCTATTTTTAAATAGCCTATGATTGTCACATGAGTGCGGGTTTAAATGATTAGCCCATTAATGGCTCTTTGGGCTAGTGGGAGATTGTTGGACATGCGAGCCCACGGCGAGCCATTATGCAATAAATGTTATTGCAAATATCATTCCCTGATCTGAAATGAAGAATAAATAATTTGCATAATAGGTCCCTTAATACAATTAGGATTATGTACCATGGCCATCTTACTAATCATACAGCTGTTGATTCAACTACTGGATCATAGAGGCTGGTGCTTGGATGAATATCTAAAGGGTTAGATTGAGGACTCATCAAGCACCGTCAAATGATTGTTAAGAGATGATCTCCAGCCTCGGTAGGAGATGGAAATCCTTTCTCAGTTAGGCTGATATCTGACCGACCTCTTGATGCAGGTCCTGTGCATAGGAATAGAGATTCAGAGGTTTAGATAAATTAGGTCAAAGAGTTGACTAACGAGATCGAGATAACCAAAGTCCTATATCGTATGCTGTCATGATACATGCATGCGTCCTCTGATCGGAGACAAATTTGTTACTATATGTCTAAGTATGTAAATTTGGCAGGCTAATAGGTTGATGACCTAATCAAGGTCTATACACCGGTGCGCTGGTGTGCATACAAGGGTATATGAGTAATACGATCTCTCAAACGGTACGAGTTCAATTACTGAACCGGAAGACATGAGCTCACTCATGAGATATTGGAAAGAATCAAATTCCGTGCACGGTCGTCTCGCTTTGGAAGCTTGACTGAATTTGTAGGTTTGATATATACTTTTAGAAAGTATATGATCAAGACCTAGGTATGATATACACTTTTGGAAAGTATATGATCGATGCCGACTCCCAATGATCGAATGAGAAACTTACTGATAAAACCCCGAAGTAGACAGTGCAAAGTTGATCTAATACTTCGGGTTTATTCTGAGTCTTCCAGTATGCAGAATGTATAGGTATTGGGAATACCTGAGGGTGATGTGATAATAAACGATTGTATAACCATGACGCTTCCATTCGTAGGGAGTGATGAAATGGGTCTGGATTTTAGTGACTCCTCTCAGTAGAGAAGTAATCTGATCTTAGTCCAAATGTTGGTCATTGATCTGAATGTGATACAGATGCAATGAGAAGATTAGATTTGCGGTCTTGATTTAATCAAGCATCTATGGGAGGCCCGCGATCTGGATTTGAGATATGATCTCAATATCCAAGTCATTATACGTGGAACAATACAATCACCTTGTCCTTATCTCCAAGTATCCGTGGAGAAAGCGCATTATCCTTGAAAGAGTTCAGGATGATTTCATTGTTGATATGTGTATCCGAGCATTGAGAAAATTTATAATTAAATGTGATTTAATTGTCACGAATAATATGAATTTGATCCATATTATGAGGGGAGTTATCTAAGATAATTAAATGTGATTTAATTATGAAAGATGTGAATAATGTGAATGCGATTCATATTATTTGGGTACACGAGAATAGAGATCCAAGATGATTAAATGTGATTTAATTATCATGGATATGGATAATGCGGATAGCGATATCCATATTAGTCATATATATTATAAATGTGATTTATAATATATAAGAGAGAGCTATTTGTAATTTACATTTGTTAATTAAATATTGATGTGAATTAGATTCACATTGGACAATTAATTAAAAATGTAATTCACATTTTATTTTTGATTGTGAATGTGATTCACAATTTTCCAATGGGAAGATTGCAATATTCACAAAATAATTATGAATTAATTTTGTAGAATAATTTACAACAAGTGTTGTTGTAAATCTTGAAGATTTCCATGGAATAATGTAATCTCATGAGATCTCATGAGATTGCATGAGATTGCCACCAAATACAATATTATGCAAGGATGCAATCTTCATTCCATAATCTCCATGCTTGATTTATTTAATTTGGGATTGATTTATATTGATTTATCAATATAGATTTAATCTGAATTAAATTAATTGTTGTTGGTTTTTACCAACACAAATCTTAGCCATTAAAAGAAACACAGATCAATGAGAGCCATTGGATTTGTGTTGCCCATGGATTGAAATCCATAGATCCCAAAATATTATAAAAGGAGAGGCACCCCATTGCTCTTCTACACACACAATGAGAACATAGGTCTCTCTTTCTCTCTACACGCCTACTCTCTCTTCCTCTCATGTGGCCATCCACCATGGATGCCTTAGAGAGTTTCTTCATCGGCGCATCATCGCCGTTATGCTGCCCGATCGTTTGCTCGTGGATCTCCGTCTCCTTCGGTGCACCTCGCTCGTGAAGAAGACGTCGGATCTCGTGTGTCGAAATCAGGAGATCCACCACTTGGATCATCAACATGGATTGCGAGAAGCACGTGTTTCATCAACACGCTCGCAAGCGTCTCCTCCGTCGGATCGAACTTAAGACAGGAGGTCTCTTCGTTTAGAGACTCGATCGCAACCACGCTTCAAGAGGTAATCTTATTAATTGTTTGTGGTTTACATGAAACGATCCAAGAAGTGTTCTTGGATCATGTGGTTTCATCACATAAAAAAATTTAATTTCCGCCGCATAGAACAACTAGTTCGACTAGTCGTTCTTCATCGTATTTGATACGATGCCCACGCTTCCGTGATGCGTTTGAGGATTTCACCATATCCTTCACAACCCCCTTACATTCCATGAAAGCACCTTCATGAGGAAACAATTTTATTCTTCCCTCACGGTGGAACACCGTCCAAACTTTCTGCTAATCGTCTATCAATGTGGCTGAAGAAGCTGGGTTTCCCAATAGGAGAGCCCGCTCTATCATCTTCCACGTCAGGACACTCCCCCACTACTTGATCGAAACTCGACCCTGATTCCCCTCAAAATATTTTCTTCCCCCTCATCCTCCTCCCCTTTGGCTTTCGCTCAAAGTACCACCCTACTTTCTCCACTCCAGTGCCTTGCGCAACTCCCCCAACTCCCTGCAACCCCCCCTCCCCCCTCAATCCCCTTCAAACCATTTCTCTGCCCTTCCAAAACCTCCCATGCCCCTTTCACTCCTCTCCCTGCCAACTCTTTTTCATTGGGTACCTCTCTCACCTCCTACCATGCAATCTCTTCCACCTCCCCTTCATAGCCTTTTTCCCTCCCAAGAGAGCTACCACAACCCCTCTCAAAGCACCCATTCTTCCCAGGATCGCCAGCCTTATGAAATTCTGCCACCACCTGTGTATCACACCCCCCTTCCGCAGCACCCACGTAGTTCTTTAAAGCCACCAGCAACCTCGAGGCCCTCTTGTCGACAACTTCGGAATGCCCAGACCTGATAACTCGGTCTCTATCTGATACCAATATATTTTCCATCCGAGGAGTCTACCAGAGATCCACCATGAGTTCGAGTCGAGATTCCTTTCCCAGATCATCGATGTGCTTTGGATCAAAGTCGCTCGCAACCGTGGGGTCCAGATTTGATGATCTCGACCCAACTTCTGGGGCCTTCCCTCCCCCTCTTGTTGGGTTCATCGTCAGCACCAGGTCCGTTGATACCCGGATCAGGCTGACCTCAGGACCCAGACCCCTATGGTCCAGCATCTCAGCCTGCATTCATTCCCCTCATTCGAAAGCAAGGAGATCCGGGCCCGCACAGTCTTGATGCCATAGGCCAGAAGTCTGACTCTGGAAAAAGCTTGGGAGAGGTCGAAATGCGTCATTAGAGGGCTGATTGATTCAGCAGAGGTCTCAGATGCGCTAGCGTCGACTTTCAACTAGCTAGCCATAGAGTGTCTGAACATGCTAGGCAGATAGACTGAAGACCCGACCCGAATCCAATACCAACCGTTCACGAGGGTATACCTTCATATCCACGGAATTAGCCACGTCATGTTTCCCTCCATCTTCCTGAGAGTTCATAGCATGAGAATTCCATATTGGCTTTCTTGTTCCAAAAGTAATTGGGGCATGATTGCCGAAGACGAGGCGTTACAAGATCCACATTCATTGTTGCGTTATGAACATTCAAACGCGTGACACCAATAGTTGCAGACATCTCGAGATTTGGCGAGATGGCCAACGCGATTGGCGGAGGCTCCGACTGTGCACCTGGACCACGTTGCGTCGGCCTGCCGCCCAACAACTGATGACCCCCTCCCCCACCATACATTCCGCATACCAGGAAGATCCAACTGCAGTTATCGCACCTCCAAGCTTACTGACCAACATCCCAACATCCGTGTGTGAAGATGATGTACCCAGATCATAGGATCCACCCCCTCCCCTAGTGAAACTCATGTGGTAAACTTGCCATCCACCTCCGTAATCCCTCTCAGCAGTTGTCGAACACGATGCAGATTCCCTTGGATGAATGAAACTCCCTTCACCCTTATCAGGTTCAGATTCATGTGCTTAAAAAGACCATCGTCAAGCCGTACATACCAACACCTTAGCAGAGACCTCCTTGATTGCGAGAGAGCCAACAGAGTGTCTATCGTGCCTCTTTCCAAACCCCTTGCAAGAACCCACCAATGTGACAAGGCAACCACATCTCCTTTAAAGTCTCCCCTTGTCACCATACCCACGTCAGAGGCTCCCCTGAACAGTGCCTCCCCACCTCCGCCTTCCCCACCAGGAGCCACATCGTCTCCCACGCTTCAGGTATCGCTTCCAGCCCGGGCAACCTCCCACCGTGCAATTACTACTTTGATGTGCAAGGCTGAAGCATTTAAAACATCGAATCGGATCTCAACTTTGTCTCGCCCAGTGACCAAGTGAGCCGCAACGAAAGCAACCCCGACCAAATAGGAGAGTTTTTCCCTGGTTCCGAGGACCACCACGAGGAGCCTCATGAGGAACACACTAAAACCCACTCCCTCCTCGCACGGCCCCGCCTGCACACTTCGACCCACCCTTCCTCCCTGCTCTCCCTGTTAATTAAATATAAACCATCATATGTTATGAGAGAAATGATTTAAGAGTAATAAACCATCATAAGTACTACAAAATCTATTTAAGGGGTAAAAATGAATGAGTGATCTAAATGATAAATGAGACTTGTACATGTTATGTATTTCATGAAATATAGCCCTTATGATGAAAAATGATGGGTACGTATTGTGACATATATTGCACATGCATATTCATATTTATGAAAGAAACCAATATGAAACTATTTAGGGAACGACTTAGACATGCATGGGACATCTAGGTATACAACGATATTTTTCCATGAGCACTCAAGTACATGAAATGTAACGGGTTAAAAGACTATTAGAATTCCAATGTATGGACCCCGATATATACATACTAAGCATTAGGCTCATGCAAAAATATTGTTTATTCATTTCAAGTAAAGAGTAAGTATGACCAGGCGGTAGAATAAAAAATACTTTCAGCGTGATATGGATAATTACATGATTTATGATAGATATTGGTATGCCCATTGGAATTAAGAGTCATGTTGAGCAATTACTTAGTCTTTCTTTTGTAAATATGCCCTTGTTGAAGTTGTAATAATGGAACTCCAAGTTTGAATGGACTTTATGGATACTTTTGAGAATGATATATTTTTATGCTCATTGATTACCATGCATGATTCAGTGACGATTCGGTCGTGCGACTTAATGTTGCGTGCTTCCACCATCTGTGCGACACGTTCCGTTACATTGTGATCTCACAAAACCTAATTATTCCATTTCCCGAGTCGCACACCTTTTATCATGAAATCGAGCATACAATTAGATACTTCAAAAATATTTAACAATCGATCATGCGAATTCGCCCTCTCACTAGCGTCACTTCGAAGGATTGGGGATGATCTTTGCTGTCCCTTCCTTTATGCTGTGCTTTCTTCAAGATTCGGGATAAGGGGAATGGACCGGTTCTTCCCGTGAACAAATGCCATAAGTGCACGAGTACTCATAAAATTGATATTTCATAGTGCGAGTCTTAGAAGAGTGGATCAAAGGAGGCAGTGAAAAGAACCATTTATTACATTATGCATACAAGACGGTTATGTAACATATGTAGATTATGCACGAAAAACATATAAAATATAAAATAAATATAAAAAAAGCAATACAGTAAAAAATACAGAACGAAAAATGACACAGGGCCCATAATTGGTTAATAATACAATGCTCTCATCGTCGGTAGAATTCCTTGGAAGATATATAGGCAACAAGAAGCTTCACAGTAGATATAAATATATAATCATCGAAGAAGGGAATACGCATATATAGGTGAAGCTGCTGTTGATATGCACATCAACTAATATTTTTTCCCTACATCTCCCCATCTAAATCCCAAGATACCCTGTGGTCCTCCACGAGCACTTGCAGATGTCAATGGCAGCTAAAAAAGAATGGTCCATCGCCTACGCCCTATAACCTGCCACTAGGGTTGAAGAAAGCACATAGTCAGTGCAAAAGCTCTAGCTCTCATGTGCCCCTTGAAATGGGTCCTTTTCCATAATAGAATCATCTTCCATCCATACTTCCTCAGCCTTCGTCTCGTATGTTCTTTCTACATATGCGCATTTTGTACTACAGATCTGAGTTACAATAGCACATCCATTACATTTTTATACATGGGCAACCAAATTCGACATGATCTATCAGTCGCACGATACGTCCAATCTGACTGTCCCCCCTGGGGAACAATGTCACATTGACAAGCCCTTATCTGCCTTGAAGGCACTTGCATGGCCTCATAAAATACTCACCTGTTCAGTTCCGTATACCCCGACAGTCTAAAATGCAAGGTACGTGCACGTTGCTTTTGTGATCGGCACCTGACGATTGATTAATTAATCGTCTAAATGTCATTTCAGCAATAGATAAACAAGCGATAAAAAGCATCCATCCGAATGAGATGGTACGACGTATGTGTTTCGGTTGCTGTTATTACAATGGTTACCGATGTGCTCACTCTAATTTCCTTTCTCTAATATCTATTTGTTTTTGACAAAAAAGGCAGGGAAGGCTTCCAACGAGGGCAGGGCATTGGTGGGGGGATGGTCCCCCTCACGGAGATGAAATGCTCAAGAGTGCACCCACATTTGCTCCTGCCTGTAATTGTCAGCTGCACATCAAAAAACCTTTATTATTGACATACGTACACATCACCATCTAGGGTTTTCCCTTTTTCCAAAGGTATATATGATATTAAATATGCACCTAGCCATGAGTTGGATGCGGTAAATTCAAGAGTATTTACCCTGCAGATGAGGTTATGTACATGATCCATCATCCCCTGGTCCATGAGGCTTCGCCGACTAGATTTCGGCGCATCGTGCCCGCCTTCGATATCGGTCGAGTTCAGTTTACCTAGCCCCCAAAGCTTGATAACTTCTCAACACATTTCACTGGTCGATTTTGCACCACGCAGCTGAAGGTGATCTATAATACATTCTGCTGATTCCATTCCAATCCTAATTTAGGATTTTACGCACACTCCGTCACAGGCCGAGTTCCCGGTTTGCCCTTTTGAAACCTCTCTGGTCTGCCCACTTCCTCCTGGGGCCATTGCAACAATCTCCGAGTGGGCTGGTGTTCTACTCACCGGCAAATCTGTTATATCCATCGGGGTCTTTGCATCAGTAAGTGTAACGGGAGATCTCATGGAACTTTGTAGAAATGATCATGCAATTTAAGTGTCGTGGTAGAGTTTTCTTAAAACAATTTATTTGCAAATGCATCAACAACATTGATGAAAATTTAGTCTTGCAGGCATGAGGGCTTTGAAAGGAAAGGAAGTGCAACACGGAGGAAGCGGATCGGCAGGGACGGCAACTGGAGACAACACGGCAAAGGTGTTGGGTCCGGCAAATGGCTCTAGGCTTTGGCTAGGGCTTAGAGATCCAAGAATTGTGAGGGTCTCAAGGGCGTTTGGAGGCAAGGACAGGCATAGTAAGGTGAGCACAGTGAAGGGGCTCCGTGACCGCCGTGTGCGCCTCTCGGTCCCGACCGCAGTCCAGCTCTACGATCTCCAGGACCGGCTTGGCCTTAGCCAGCCTAGCAAGGTTGTAGATTGGCTCCTTGCAGCCACTCAGGAGGAGATCGATAAGCTCCCGCCACTCCCCATTCCACCGTCGGGCCTCCCATTCCACCCGTGCTCGGGAGGCCCGGCAAATACCCAAGCCCCACCACCCACCACTGCGCTATGCATGGCAAATGGCTATGGCGGTGGGAGCGTGGACTATCTCGACGGCACTGACGGTAATTTGTTAGCATCGACATGTTACAATGCGGAGGAACCGACCGGCGAAGCCGGAGGGTTGCTCTCGCATTCGGAGGAAGTGACACCGCTGACGTTTCTTCCAAGCAGCCAGGGGCAATTCCTGTTTTGCGCACCGAATGGAATGGTGATGGCCGCTCCGATATTCCCCTCGTATGCAGCCACCGCCACCGCGTACAAGACTGCAACGGCGAGCTCGTTCCCTAGTGATTTCAGCAGCCATCTTAAATCTTCGGTGTTCTCTAGGTCACAACAGCACAAGTGATTAGTGAAGCACGATCGTATCTATTCACTTATTTTCTGTAAGTTTACTGCTCTTTGTCAGTTAATTGGACCCTCCTGTTTTTTCTTGTTTTTATTGTCTAATATCTCGGAAGAATTGGAACAAAATGTCTATAAGATAAGAGCAGTTTTATTGTTTAATTATGGTGTTCAATATTTTATGATTTTCATAGCCAAGTCAATGAATAAAAAACTCTTGGATTTGCTGAAGATTTATATACAGGTTTGCATGGTTTTTTTGATAAGTTGAAGATATACAGGGAAAAAGTGGAGGGAATGATTTGTTTTATAAAATATTGCTTATGAAAGTGAATTATGCAACTAAAATCGTTTTTCATGAAGTAACTTCCATGTTGTTTCATCATTTTGTTGGAAACTTTAGCAGAAACAATCTTCTGCAACATCTATAGTCTGAAAACCTGAAGGAACTCCTTTTTCACGGATACATGTCAGATCATAGTTATATACACAGACAGGTCGTTCATCTTAATTTAGGAACTGACTGACAGGGCAGCATTGAACTCGATTCTATTCTAAGTTCCTGAACAGGTTACTGTCAATATTTTTTATGGAAATGGTACCTAATTGATTTTAAGTTTACACATCTAGGACGATTAATTGTCATGAAACAATGTCCACGTACAGTTACGGATAACAAAAGTATTGTCAGACGTACTTGTTCTAAGTACAGGTTTGATATATGTATTGCCTACAAGGAGTAGAACCTGAAGCCCGTTTGAGTTATGATAACTTCACCACCAGAAACGTCCCATTATTAGATACTTAGCAGATAATTATAATGTCGATGTTTTATCAAATATCCACCGTATATATGCGACTAACATAGCAGCGAATGTTTCTGTCACGTCTCTTAGTTACATATTGAAATTATTGCAAAATTTAGTCAAGATTTCCTCAGATTTAACAAAAAAATAATTGAGGGCATTATTATGTGCATCATTAAGCATGATGTAACAAGCGTTATGAAATGATCAACATATGTTCATAGATATGCATATTTATCCATGACTGTTGCCGTGATGTACATAATATATATATAATCATCATTTCATGTCGATTTGTTGCTGTTTAACATTTTTTGTTAGTATGCGTACACTTCAATCTTGTCAAATGCAGAAAATATCATTCCTCACGTGCATGAAATCACAACGTAAATAAGCAGGAAAAAAATGGTTGCTGATCATAGACAACCTGTTTTGGTTGCGAACAGTTGCAGCAAGCAACTTGAAGTCGTCAGATATGTCCATCTGAAAAATATATCTGATGAAGAAAAAATTACTTTTGATGCTCAAGTTGGCCTCTTGTAACATTATTCCAACTGTTGTGTAAGGTGGAACTTGGAGGAAACAAGGAAATGGGAACCAATCATCACATCAAGTGGTCGAACCCTGATATGCATACGAGGCAATCTGACATTTTGCCTTTCCTATTCGTTCACCAAAAGCTAAAGCGGTTCCGACGAATTTTTGAAAGGAAATGCGAGGGATTGCTGCCGTGGGCCCTTGGCAAGGATAGAGTTGTAGAATATATAGTATACCCATACTTTGCCAATTATTGAAGATCAAATTAATACACAAGTTTCACACGCGCGTTTCTCCGTAATAGTGATTCATTTCTCTAAAGCGGGCTATTCGACATACAGTCGATAGTCACTACAACAAAACTGAGCTATAGGGACGTTTTTTTCAAAATCTGTCACTAAATTAGCCGATATTATTCGTTGCGAATTGAGTTTTCGTACTCAAATTAGCGATTAATATTATATATGTCGTTATATCATTAGCAACGGTCCACATATCGACGCTTATCCGTTGCTATTTTTCAATTGCAACTAATAATATCATCGTTATAATTTAACTACGGTTAATTTAGTGATGGATTTTGAAAAAGCGTCACTATAGCTCAATTTTGTTGTAGTGAGTGCTCTTTTGACGGACGGGATTGAACGAAAAATCACTTTCGAGCAAACTTTCATTTCTTACTAGACTGGGAGGTGCATTTAGCATCATACAACAAAATTAACATATGGTACTGAATATTTTAATAAGTTTTTGTCATTCTTCCATATTAGATTCGTAATAAAAAATATTATTTATTGTTTAACTATTTAAATTCACAATGGATATCGTATTCGTTGTAATATTGTCGAAACTTATCATATAATAATAATATGTTGACTTTGTCCTTTTACGAGTAAATTACACAAAAGTCTCTAAACCATACACTCGATTTCAACGTCTTAACTAAATTTTAAAAGGTAACAATGTGGTACTCAATCTTTAAGAATTGTCTTAATGTGGTTCTTAGCTATTGAAATTTAGTTGATCGTTTGTCTTTCTAAGTATAAATCACAACAACTCAAAATCATATAGAAACAGATATTAAAGATTGGGTATGACATTGTTAGGTGACATTGACGTATGTGTATAGATCACAGACTTTTGTGTAATTTATTCATCGTTTAACAATGATTAATACAAATTTTAACAATAAAAGCCAATGAATAATAATCACTTTTATGAATTCTTTTTTAACTCTAGCCCACCAATGCATAAGAGGTAAAAAAATTTGAACGGTGATTCCTGATCTTTTCCAAAAAAAAAATGGATAACTAAAAGAAAAAATGCAAAATAAATGAAGAAAAAGAGGAATCGGCTATTAAAGTAACTTCCTTTGTCATCCAACTTGACCCTCATATCCCTCGAGCTATGCAGAAGAATCTAGTTCTTAGAAGATGTGACTTGCAGTATTCTCATTTGGTTCCATTGTTCTAACGAAGAAAGTAACGTAAAGAGAATGCATCAAGGAATGTGAACTTCATTACCTCTCTTGAGAGATTTCATTGCGGACACAATCATCGACATGTGCCCACATGTGTTGATTGCTCGATATCGTGTTCTATCATATATCGAATTCCAAGTTAATTAGACCATTTTGCCTTACACTAATTTCAAAATGGGGGGGGGGGGGGGGAATCTTATTAGGCTTTGCAGAGATTCCTCTACGTGTTATTTTCAAGGAAAAGTCCATATCCAACGAGAGAGAAAGAGAGAGATGCCCAATTACAGGCCCATTACAAACCAAGATTACTCCAAACATTATGGCTCCCAAAAACAAGCCAAAAAAATGCACCAGGCATCAAGCAAACAGCACCATAGTTACAGACGCATTAACAATAGGAAGAGTAGACGCTACCAAAATTTCAGAAGCCTGAAGTTGTTGACGATATCTTCAATAGAGCGCTCCAGGGGCTGACAATGGGAAGTGGTCCACGCAAGGTTGCGATTCCGCCAAGCGTGCCAAACCACCAAGGCGAGCAATACAGCAGTAGAAGATCGGGAAGTGGGGTTGGTCAACTTCAGAATCCAGGAGATCATATCGGCAAGATGAGTCGTTGAGGGAGCCGCAATCGCCAGGGCCGTGCAGGCCCCATGCCAAACCTCCGAGGAGTAGGAGCAGGACATCAGCAAATGGTCATGAGATTCATCATTGCTGGAGCACAGAGGACAGGTAGGTGGTAGATTCAATCCATAAGACCTGAGCCGATCAAGCGTTGGCAGGCGGCGAAGATTAGCCCGATAGAGAGTGAAGGCACACCGCGGCGGGGTGCATCGGTTCCAAACAACCGGCAAATCGCGGGGGCGGAGCGACTCGTACGCACTTCTGAAGGAGTACCTACCAGGGGAAGGAGCCCAAGAAGGGGAGGGGAAGTCCCCTCTAATAGTAGCACGAACAGTATCCCTGCTATCCAACATAGCACGCCAAATCCTAGAGGACGAATGTGGGGTAGAGGCATCCCAGAAAGACAAATCACGAAGGTACTTAGCACGCAAAAAGTCAGCCCAAATTGATGAGCACCCATTAAGAAACCGCCAAATCCAGGCCGTGATCATGGTGGCCCGGATGGAGACCAAGGAAATCAGCCCCATACCACCTTCAATTCTAGGAAGGCAAACCTGCTTCCAGGAAATGTCATGTCGGGTTCGGCCCCAGAGAAAATGGGCGCACAACGAATCCATGCGGCGGGCAACGGTTATGGGAAGGAGAGCCCCCGCAGCCCAAAAGAGGAAAAGGCCCCGAATAACAGTATTAATCAATTGAGCAAGTCCAACCAAAGATAAGCATTTGGCCTTCCAACCATCAGTGAACATTCTAAGTCGATCTTCCAATGCCCTCGAGTCACAGCAGCGAGAAAAGGAGGAAGCAAGGGGGAGACCAAGATACACGGAAGGCAGATTTTACTGCAGCAAGCCTAACCGCAGCGTGACCGCGAACTCCATAGTTGCGGATTTAGGCCTGAAAATTTTACTCTTTTTGGGGTTTAGCCTCAAACCAGATATAGCTTCAAAAGAGGCCAGAATATCCTTAACAGCCACAAGCGACCTCAAGGAGCCCTTACAAAAAATGAGGACATCATCGGCATAGATTAAATGCGTAGGCGCCTTATTGCGCCCCTTTCCCATGGCATGGAAATTTCCAGCGATAGCAGCTGAGTCCAGCAAAGAGGAGAGGGATTCCATCCCGATAGTGAATAGGAGAGAGCTAAGAGGGTCCCCCTGGCAAAGTCCACGAGTTCCCCCAAACAGCCCATAAGGGGAACCATTAATAAGAATGGAATAGGATGCAGTGGTGATGCAATTTCTGATCCAATATATCCATTTTTGACAGAAACCCATCTCAGCAAGGGCGTGAAGGAGGAAAGAGTGATCCATGGAATCAAACGCCTTAGAAAGATCAATTTTAAGACAGGCTTTATTACGGGAGGCCCTCCTGTCAAAACCTTGCAGCAGCTCATGTGCAAGACGAATATTGTCGCTAATGGATCTACCTTTGATGAACGCGGATTGATTGAAGGAAATGAGGGTAGGGAGCATCTCGGCAAGCCTCATGGCTAAAATTTTGGAGAAGATTTTGTATATAACATTGCAACCAGAAATAGGCCGATAATCCCCAATGGAAGAGGGGGATTGGTTCTTAGGTATGAGAGTAAGGAAGGTATGATTTACCTCCCTCACCATACTGCCAACTTCGAAGAGAAACTGCATGGCAGTGACCACTTCATTCTTGATTAGATTCCAATGCAGTTTGAGGAAGAAGGCGTTAAAGTCATCAGGTCACGGGGCTTTGGAGGAGCCAATAGAAGAGAGGGCGTCCCAAATTTCAGTCTGGTCGAACGGCCTGACAAGCCAAGAGCTTGCTTGACTCGTAAAGGCGGCATTTGGGGGGAGGCGGAGGGGAGGTAGGCGCCCCACTATGGGCCGGGGAGAGAAGCCCTTCAAAATAATCAACAGCAGCAACCGCGACCTCGGAGTGTCGCTCCACAACAACACCATTTTAATTCAGGATGTTGGATCAGCAATTTCTTGCACATCTGGATTTAGCGGTGAGGTGGAAAATGCGGGTATTACGATCACCCAGATTTAGCTAGTCAATTCCGCTCTTTTGTCGCCAGACCGACTCAAGATCTTCTTCCAAAGCAAGAAGATGCCCTTTCACGTCAGCCTCAAGCTGAGCAAGGTATGGATCAAGGGGAGAGAGAGCAATCATCTCCGAGTTAACATGAAGAAAAGCCTTCGCGAGCTTCTGCTCCTTAAGGACGTTAGCTTCCTCCGCAACCCACCTCTTTAAGGCGAGCTTCACATTCTTGAGCTTACGGGCAAGGACAAATAGTGGGTTGCCAATAACAGGGACAACCCAACCATTAGCGACAGCATCATGGTACCCAGGCCTATCAATCCAATAGTTGAAGAACCGGAAAGGAACGCATTTTGGGGCAGGCGGGCAAAGGGCGAATCTCATGAGCATGTGGTCAGAATGGGGCAGAGGGGAGTAGTGGAGCTTGATAGCGGGAAGCTTGGAAATCAGCTCTTCGTTAGCCAGTGCTCGGTCGAGCCGGGCAGCAATTCGACCAGGCCCAATAGAAGCATTGTTCCAAGTCCACGGGTTTCCAGAAGCCTCCAAATCGGATAGACCACAATCCACCAGGCAATTATTGAAGTCATCCACAAGGCCACGAGCGGCCATACGGCCACCGATTCTTTCAGAAAAGAAGCGGACAACATTAAAGTCTCCCATGACGAGCCAAGGCCCCTCAAAGCTTGTACTCATCTGCCGGAGGTGGCTCCAGAGATCCTTCCTCAGACTTGGGCAATTTTCCCCATAGACGACGGTGAGATAAAGAGATGCGCTCTTTATGGGGATTGGTTGATAGAGAGAGAAAGATGAGATGAATGGAACATAGACATGTTTGTGTTGGTACATGTACAGTGGTGGCACAGTGCTGTGGTGCTGGAGCCGATATATATCATATCTTTTTAGAGGCCCCTTCACTTTCACTTGGAGCCCTTCTACCAAGACAGTGACCGCATCTCTTTCTCTCATGTGGTCCCCCGATCTCCTTCCAAACTTTACAAGTTTATTATTGATCAGTGTGCAAAGAGAAAGCATGTGATGACTGATGAGTGATGTTGAGCCCACTAATGCCTTGGAATGCCCCATGAAATCATTAGATTGTGATTAAAAGATGGGTTGTTACAATTATGATTAGTGCTGCCATTGTTTTCCTGAACACGTCACATTCAGCATGCCTGATGACACCCTCCATTAATCTCCTTTTTTTTAACACGATGTCGTCTAGTTATTAGTTAAAGATAATCTTTTCTTACTCTCTTAATCTTATTAAATTAGCCAAATCCCAGAGTTTGTGTCTAGAGTTTGTGTCTGTATTGCTGTATTTCTGCTTTTTAAGGTTATGTCTATTTCTTTCCAAAAGTAGGTTGAGATCTTAAGAAAGAAAATTGGTCCCTTTCTAAGTTCTTGTTTTAATGTTTTCATATCATGACGCTACTTATTTTCTTGTGGCCAACAAGAATGTCCTACATACTTTTGTTCCCAAAACAAAAATATTACGAATATAAGAAAAATCTACTGATTAATTCTCCACAACGAAATTTGGCATAAATCAATTAATTATTTAAGGGATTTTTATAACACAAACCATGGGAACTTTGTCAGATACCTTCTCAACCTTGTAAACATTGCAATTATCACTTCAATCCCGTAAACTTGGTCCGTTTAAGGCCACGAACCTTGTCGTTAATTTAACTCTTCATGAGTCAACTTGCTTGAGTTAATGTTGAGTTAATCAAAATACCTTAGATTCAACTCTGGATTTTCACTTCATCTCTCTCCTTCCTATTCTGCTCTTGTTTAAGGATTTTTTTGGGGGGGAGGGGGGGTGGCACTACAAACTGGACGGCCTTTGAGGACGCTTATGGGGGACGGACATGGAGCAACCGTCCCCTATACTACTATAGGGGATGGTTGCAGACTGACCGTCCTCTCCGTAGAGTAATAGCGACGGTCGTTACCGATCGTCGTCGTTAATTGGACCTTTGGAGACGGTTATATAGACGTCCCTTACTAGGAGAGCTCCAGCTTGTTTTCTATCTTCCCGGATACTTTAGAGGACGGTCTTAACCGTCCCCTTTACTCCACTGTTGCCGTCGCGTATACCAAACTATAGGGGACGGTGGCAACGTCCCCTATAGTAGGGTATAAGGGACGGTGGACGGTTGCATAACTGTCGCCAATGCCGGTCTAATTGGCGTGCTCCGCCAAAAATTTACAACCAAAGGAAACGATCTACTTATAACCGTCCCCGATTATTCTTATAAGGGATGGTTGGACGACCGTCCCCGATGGTCTTATACCCTCTCGGCCGAATCCATTCCTCATTCATTCTCTCTCTCGTCCTCCCTGCCCTCTTGCCCTCCTCCTCAGCCCACTCCCCCTGCGCCCGTTCGCCCTCCTCCTCCGCCCGCTCGTCCTCTGCCCGCTCGACCTCCGCCCGCATGGCCTCCTCCCTATCGCCGGTGCCCAACTTCCCTGCCATCCTCTTCCCCTCCGAATCCACCTCTCTCCGCCGCGGTTTCATCCTCTTATTTGGTTGTAAGTTTTTCAATTATTTTTATTTTAGTAATTTTTTAATTATATTATTCTTCCTTATGATTGTATAGATTTTTTAAAATAATAGCTTAGTCTTTGGAAAAATGCCTAATAGTTTAGTTTATAGGATCAAACACATAGTTTTATGGCCTTCTAATTTAAATACATAATACTCCAATTGTGTGCTTGTTTGTATCTATGCTCTCTATAATACACATTAACTTAGTATAAGATGTATGTATTAACTTAGCATACATTATTGAAATATAGATATGGTCTTCGGGTTATTACAACTTTAAAATATAGGAAGAATGGTGCAGAACTGATTCCTAAGAGATACTGACATTGTAATTAACTTTGGATCTTTACCTTTAGGCAATGGACAAAAGTTGGATGAACAAAAGATTCGATGATTATCGAACATATAACAAAGGAGTTTTCGGATTCTTAGACTGGTCATTTCGATATGAGTCACTCTATCATATTGTAGTAGGTGAAGGAGATATGATACATTGTCCTTGTATAAGATGCAAGAACACTCTGACCCAAAATCGAACCATAGTTTACGAACATTTGATATTAAAAGGTTTTTGGCTTCATTATACGAATTGGACGTATCATGGTGAATGAGTTACTTTAGAAGAAGTTAATAATGTCCAAGTGGATACTAAAAGAGATATCTATGAAATACATGACCGTGATGCTATGTTTGAGATGATAGATAATATTCAAGGACATGACACTGATGAAATGATGGAATCGCTTTCGGATACCTTAAATGAAAAAAATACAAGATGCAGAAAAAACCAATATGCTCAGGAATCAAAATGTCTAGATTACGTTTTCTTTTGGAGATGTTTAAGATAAAAGTGAAGAATCGATGTATAGCGGTTACAATGACAAATATCTTACAGTTAATTAGGATATTATTAGATAATTCAGAAAGTTTTCCAAAGGACTGGAAGGACGTTAAGTCAAGATTCCGCGCACTTGGTCTAAACTATGAAAAAATTGACGCATGTCCTAATGACTGCATTTTATATTAGAAAGATTATTCAAACTTAGATACATATCCTGACTGCAAAAGTAGCAGATATAAGGCTATGGGTCATGATTCGAAGAGGAAAAATCGGATAAGATTTTACGGTTCTTTCCTTTGATTCCCCGATTACAACGATTATATTCATATAAAAGAACAGCTAGAATGATGATATGGCACAATAATATAAAAAAGAAAGATGTAACTGGTGTTATGCGACATCCGTCAGATACAGAGGAGTGGAGGAAATTCGATGGAATGTATCCATCGTTCTCTGAAGAAGTAAGAAACGCACGATTGGGTCTTGCTTCTGACGGTTTTAATCCATTCGGAAATATGAGTACGAGTTACTCTATTTGGCATGTGATACTTGTTACATATAATTTGTCACCATGGATGTCGATGGCATCTTCTTTTTTGATGATGTCGTTATTGATACCTGGTCCAAAGGGGCCAGGTAATGCGATAGATACATATATGCAACCGTTGATTGATAAACTAAAGATTTTGTGGAATTTTAGAGTGAGTACGTATGACGCGGTAAAGAAAGAGTTCTTTACAATGCATGCTTCTTTATTATAAACAATTAATGACTTTCCCGCGTATACTAATTTATCGGGATGGAGTACGAAAGGTAAACTCGTATGTCCGATTTGTATGGATAAAACACA
Source organism: Ottelia alismoides (assembly GCA_037367405.1). Classification (NCBI taxonomy): domain Eukaryota; kingdom Viridiplantae; phylum Streptophyta; class Magnoliopsida; order Alismatales; family Hydrocharitaceae; genus Ottelia; species Ottelia alismoides. The sequence continues at coordinate 258,464 of JAZKJV010001179.1, forward strand.
TTCGACATGGTTAAGTGCGAGTATGAAACATTGTTATTTGGGACATCGTCGTTTCTTACTCGTAAGTCATAGATGGCTAAGAAATGAAAATAATTACAAGTTTGATGGACAGTCGTTTGGGTGCCGTTAAGTTTGAATCGACGATCAGGAAGCGCAATGTGGATGGAATAAAAAATTTGGTCAACTACTCTCTAGACCAATTATTTAAGAGGAAGGTATCAGGTGGATGGCGTAAACAAAGTATATTCTTTCAGGATCTACCTTATTGGCATACTTTACAGGTCCGTCATAACTTAGACATGATGCATATAGAGAAGAATGTTATGGAAAATATTCTTGGAATTTTAAATATTTCTAGTACTGTGAAAGTGTGACGCCCCGCCCCTCCGGCTACCGAAACCGACGAGATGGGAGCGTCGGACCTACGGTCCAAATATGCCCATGATCTATGATACTCAGCAAACCATCTTATACACATTAGATTAATATTTGAAATATAAATAATAATATGAGAATAATATGAAATGGAAATAAAAATGCAACGTCCATTCTGATCAATACTCATCAAGTCAATGTCCATGATATGAGATACATCAGAAAATCTCAAACTTTGTAGAAAAACTTTCCACATATCTCACTACAAAGTCTCTCAGAATAACATAAAATAAAGCGGAAGTAAATAAATTACTCTAAGCAGGACGCACCCTACCTGATGCGAATATGACAAAGAGAAGTTTGGTCTCCTCAGAAGAGCGCTACTGTGGCGGTTGTTGCTCAGGTACACCTGTTGGGTTCACACGAGGGTAACGTTATGAGCAATTGCCCAGTAACGAGACAAACATTATAAAGACTAAAGTAGGGGTAAGAAAAGAATGTATACCCAATTTTATTTAATGGAATATGCATGTATTGAAATAATTCAGAAAGAATGTCAAGTCATTTAAAATCACATTCGATCACATTGATTTTATAAAAAAATATAATCGTTTAAGTTCTACCACAATGATCATTGATATTTTGACAAGTTGGTTAGAGCCCACAATGATATACAATATCTGGCCTCCGATCATAAATTATTTATCCTTTCTCGTATTATTTTAACACACGCAAGTACGTGACTCGCAGGCCTCCGCTACGCGGGAACTTATTTGTCATCTTGGATAAACCTCCAAGTATTTCAACCTCAAATTCTCCAACTTCAAACCATATCCCGGAACACCTCTCACAATAATAATACTCAAAGTAAAATTAGATGCGGCCACATATAATTTTAAATTGAGTATTAAAATCGTGTATAAGTGAGAAACCAAGAACGCCAACCGCGCCACCTGCCAACTCCGTCGAGCGACTCCGGATGCTACCGGGCTGCTAGGTGCAACGCGTCAACCAACTCGTCTGTTGGGGTCACGGCCTTCAAGGCATCTACCCGAGGTCCATGGGTGCATGCTCAATCCCTTGAGGCGTCTAATTCCAACTACTTGATCATTAGGAGATCTCATCAACAAGATCAAAACCACACCTATTGCAGCATGTGTATGACATGTAGGTAGTTGACCCCATTTGTCGTATTCATTAGTGTATCAGTACTTCACCTTTGCTGTTGTTATTTTGTTTGTAACCCATTCGTTTATAACTCGAATGGTGAATGCTTGCAATATTACTCTATTCAGTCATCATTATCAGTAGGTATGAGACTGCTAATTAGTTCCATGAAATTTTACCATACATACCTGTGTCGCACATCAATGTATGGAAGTGAGAGTATTCACAAATTACTTGAATATTATGAATCTAGAAAATTTCGACCTTGTTAGTTAAGCCACATAATATTTCACATATTTTTTTTCTATCAATTAATATTGAATTCACCATGGTCTTATCCATATTCCAAGAAAAATTATTAAATTATCCTATATTATTAATGGGACACGTACCTATTCATTAAAACTAGAAACGTTCTTTATTTATTTTGAGATTATCAAAAGCTAGTGCTTTGAATTACCCATTTCAATGAAGAAATCATTCACGCTGATTAACTCCCTCTATTATTCATGTCAATTGAACATATAATAACTACATCAATGCATACGTTTCAGAAACAAATGGAACCCGTGCACTGCTAGATATCCAAATAAATCATCTCAAATTCAACAGGAATGTGAAACAGATACTCCTTTCCCTATCTTTTTATTTAAAAAAAACATCACGAATTTTGCTTGGATTATGATATTGTGCATGATTCATTACAAGGTATAATATGTATAATGTCATAATAGATATCATTTATGTAGATATGTATATCAACACGAAATTACTCGAAGATAACTGAGTAAGTTTTTTTTATTACTAAATCAAACAACTCAAATTTGTGGACGTACACTCCCAGTAATATGAGTCATCATAAGCACAATGTTACTAGGATTTGAATGGACACAAATAATAACTATCTTAAGTAATTCAAATCGATGAATGAAAGGCTATTCTCAATTAGGTACCACCGTATTCTCGTGATGTAGTTTATGATGGAAAAAAGTCTGGGATTACAGATAATCTATATCTGGAATTGTTAACAGATATGATCAAAAAATTTAGGAGAATTCATCCTGGATCTTGAGCAAGAATATCCAACATCAACAATCATTCCACAGTCTTATATCTTTGAGGTAGTAAGCAAAATAAAACTTGATATACGTAATCGAATTGGCTTGAGGAGGTGTTAAAATCATATGAATCTAACAACAAGAGGAAGGGTATTATTATTACAATTCAATATTCATATATAGAGATACCTAAGGCTCAAAAAAATACTCAAGTAAATAGGATTGAGAATCACGTGAAACCAACAACAAGAGGGGGATTTCATCGTTACCTCCGAGGATGTTCCCTCGATATCTCCTCTCACACGGAATGGTATTTCCGTCACTCGATCGCAGTACGGAGTCATGCACCACGGTGACCTTGAGCTTTCCTACGTGATGGTGGTCGCGGATCTTCGATCGGAGCTCCTTCTCCGACGTCGGCGGCCCTCCGATGACTACACTGACCAAGATGGTGGTGCTCCAATGAGAGGGGAGGATGGTGGTGGCTAGGGTTTTGGAGAGGGCAACCTATCATAGCATATTTATAGAAAGAGGGGTGTAAATGGATCAAGTTTCGGATCCGGTTCGGATCCATATATGGATCTCGATCATCCAACATAAAACATTGATATCTTGGGGTAGGAATGTCAAAATTTGATGTTCTTGGGCTCGTTGGAAAGATCTCGACGAAATCTACGAAAAGGCATGATTATTTGAATTTTTTGGATGTCAAAAGTACTCCAGATTTTTGAAAAACAAAAATACAGGGTTTTACATCATAAAAATCTTAAAGGAAGTCTCGTCCTCGAGACGTAGGATTTAACATATAAGTTTTGAATGAGGTGTAGATTCAGGAATAAAAATCTTAAAGAGAACGAAACCCATAAAAATCTTAAAGAGGATTGAAATAGGGTTTCGTGAACATACCTTCAAAAAGAAAGGGGTATTTCTGCCGCATATATGCCTCAGGCTCCCAAGTGGCCTCCTCAACATTCTGACTTTGCCACAATACCTTGACTAAAGGGATGTCTTTCCGTCGTAACCTCTTGACTGTTCGTTCTAAAATCTGCACGGGTGCCTCAGGAAAAGACAAATTTGATTCAACCGTGAGATCCTCGTAGCTAATCACATGTCGAGGATCTCGAATATACTTCCGGAGGTTTGACACATGGAATACATCATGCACACCTTTCAAGTGAGGGGGAGTGCTACTCGGTATGCTACCTTCCCAATATGAGAGAAAATCTCTAAAGGACCAACGAACCGTGGTGCCAACTTGTCCTTGACACCAAATCTCTGAATACCTTTCATTGGAGATACTTTTAAGAATACAAAGTCTCCGGTATGAAATTCAAGATCACGACGTCTCTGATCAGTATAGCTCTTCTGACAGCTCTGTGCAGTCAATAGTTTCTTCCTAGCCGTTTCCACTGCTCTTGTTGTGTCATCGATTATCTGAGTGGAATAAATACCCTTGTCACCCACTTCATGCCAACACAAGGGAGTAGTGCATCTTCGCCCATACAATACCTCGAAAGATGCCATACCAATACTAGCATGGTAACTGTTGTTATGGGTGAACTCCACTAAAGGAAGGTGATCCTTCCAAGATCCTTGCCAATCAATGGCACATGCTCTAAGTAGGTCTTCAAGGGTCTGAATTGTCCTCTCTGATTGCCCGTCAGTCTGTGGATGATAGGCTGAACTAAGACATAGTTCCGTTTTTAAGGCCTTCATGAATTCTCCCCAATAATGCGATGTAAAACGTGTCTCTATCAGATACAACCTCCTTGGGAATCCCATGCAAGCGAATAACATGGTGAATATATAACTTGGTCAGATCTACCGGAGTGCATGTCATGTTTACGAAAATGAAATGTGCGGACTTGGTCAACCTGTCCACAATAACCCAAATGGCATCATATCCACCTACTGTACGAGGTAAGGATGTCACGAAGTCCATAGAGATACTCTCCCATTTCCACAACGGAATAGGAAGTGACTGTAACAAGCCAGGAGGACGTTTGTGCTCTGCCTTCACCAATTGACATGTAAGGCAATGAGTAACATGTTCTGCAACATCTCTCTTCATCCCCTCCCACCAGAAGTGTTGACGGATGTCTCTATACATCTTGGTGCTCCCTAGATGGATAGATAATCTAGAACAATGAGCCTCATCTAGGATGTCTCTTCTTAACTCACCATCATCAGGGACACAGACACGGTCCCCCTTCCATAAGATGGACTCACAGACTCTGAATCCATCAAACTCCTCCTTCAGGCATCGATGGAATAAGTCTTGTAGTTTCTGATCTGTTTGCTAACCGTGCACAATCCTATCCCATAGTCCACTATACTTGGCATGTACAGTTACAACGTCTGTAGTACTATCAAAGGGGTGCCACTCACTAAGTGCTGCGAGCATATCCCAAGTCTGTAGCCATGCTGCAGTACCCTCGGTATGTGCTCTTCTACTCAAAGCATCTGCTACTACATTCCCCTTACCCGGATGGTAAGAGATAGTGCAGTCGTAATCCTTCAACAACTCCATCCATCGCCTTTGTCTCATATTCAACTCTCGCTGGTCAAAGATATATTTGAGACTCTTGTGATCTGTAAAAATCTCAAACGTGACCCCATATAAATAGTGACGTCATATCTTCAACGCGAAGACTATAGCTGCCAACTCTAAGTCATGAGTAGGGTAGTTCCGTTCATGATTCTTTAATTGTCGTGATGCATATGCCACGACATGACCACGTTGCATCAACACGGCTCCTAAACCCTCCTTTGATGCATCAATGTACACTGTAAAGTCTAAGGGACCTGAAGGAAGGGTGAGAATCAGAGCACTGGTCAGTCTTTCTTTCAGCGTACGAAAGCTCAGCTCACATTTGTCGCTCCAAATGAAAGAAACATCCTTCTTCTTTACGAAGAGGACCGGTGCTCCCCAAGGTGATGTACTGGGACGGATAAATCTCTTTTCCAACAACTCCTGCAGTTGTACTTTGAGCTCCCTGAGTTTGGCCGGTGCCATTCGATATGGAGGTATGGAGATCGGTTGCATATCAGGTATCAAAGTAATCTCAAACTCGATCTTCCTCTCTGACGGCAGTCCAGGTAATTTCTCTGGAAATACATCAGGAAAATCTCGTACAATTTTGACATCTTCAATCATACGATCTTCGGCAGGTAACTCCACAACATAGGCGAGAAAACCTATACAACCCTGATCGAGCAAGTGTTGGGCTTTCAATGCCGATACATATAAGACCTCACTATCTGAGGCACGTCCATCAAACTGAAAGGTAGGTATGTCTGGCATACGGAACACTACCGTCTTCTCGAAGCAATCAAGACATGTGTGATGTTGCTCGAGCCAATCCATACCTAAGATGAAATCAAAATCTTCTAACTGAATGAGTAAAAGATATGCAGGCATTAGGTGCCTGCTAATCTGCACTGCTACCTTCTCCATCGCTTGTCGCACTATGAATAATTGGCCCCCTGGACCCTTGATGTAGTAAGGAGATGAAACGTAGACTGGATTTTTATCTAACTTGGATACTAAACGATGTGCTAGAAAAGAGTGCGTAACTCCCGAATCAAATAAGGCGTGTAAGGATATACCATGTACTGAAATCATACCTCGCACTACAGCTCCCGAGGCGTGGGCCTGCTCCTGTGTGATTGCATTCAACTGTCCCTGAGGGTGTGGGGGGGTGTTAGAACCTGCAGCACTGAAGGTTGGTCGTGGTGGAGGACGTTGAAAACCTCGACCCCCATGGCAGGAAACTGATCTGTGTGACTGTGCAGATGAGATAGTTGGTCGTATACTTGGTGGGTGGTCACCTGAGCTGCTGGCGAGTAAAGGACACTTGGCCTTGAAATGGCCCAGCTGTTGGCAGTGGAAACATCTACGATCTCCTGACTGAGAGAATGAGCCTCCAGAGACAAGGCTAGCACCTCTTGTCTTGCGGATCTGCGAGTATGTCGAAGAGCGGAAGGAAGTAGTACCACGACTCACCAAACTCTGCCCCAAAGTAGGTGTAGGGGCAAATCTGCTAACGGTAGGAGTAGTAGCCACTAGGTGGAAACGACGCTCTCTATGAGCTCTATGGAAATCTCGACGAGCAGATCTTCCGGACTGAGGTGGTTGGGAGTGTGATGGACTCCCTTGAAGTCGACTCTGAGTTGCCTCCATCTTGGTAGCTTTAGCAGCTACCTCCTTGATGGAAGTGAAATCCAATGCAGATAGTTGGTGTTGCACATCGTCACGTAATCCTCGGATAAATTTCTTTAAATTCTCCTCAGGAAAAGCAGTAGTCGCTGGCAACTGGCGGGAGAGTTCAGTGAAGCGAATGAGGTATTCTTGGGCCGTCATTGACCCCTGCTTCAGCTCAGCAAACAACCTCCTTTGATCCTTAACCCAGTGGTCTGGGTAGAACTAGCTACAGAACTCGTCAAGAAATATTTCCCATGTTATGGGATCCTCCAGATGTTCCTTGGTGGCGTACCACCAACATTCAGCATAACCTGCTAATGAAAATTCCACAAATGTAAGCCAAGACTCTTCAGGAGCATGGATCATCCGTAAGACCTTAGATACGTGATCCATCCATAGTTCAACCTCATCTGGTGTGCCTGTGCTGAAGAATTGGGGCACCTTAGACCTCTGATAAGCGGCATAAGTCGTCTGATGTTTTTGCAATGCCTCTAAATCTTCCGACCCTTCAGGGTTCAAAGACACCGAAGGATGAATACTGCCCTCTTCCTCACGGGAAGGTTGATAAGAGTAGTCTTCCTGCTGAAGTAGCCTCTGTTCCAATACCTCCTGACGTTGTTGTATACCCTCCACGACTTGAACCAATAAGGCCAGCTGTTGTGCAACATCAGGGTCAACACGAGACGGCATGATTCCCTGCGAGAATCATTACATCAGAATTTTTTTTTATGATTAGAGAGACAATGGACACATTGAATATGACTTATATTATTCCCCCTAAACCAATGACAAGGTCAAAAGGCTTATCATTGTATTTATAATTCAAATCCCACTTATAATCTAATATACAAAAGAGGGAATGTAGTATCGGGCTCTGATACCATCTGTGACGTCCCGCCCCTCCGGCTACCGAAACCGACGAGATGGGAGCGTCGGACCTACGGTCCAAATACGCCCATGATCTATGACACTCAGCAAACCATCTTATACACATTATATTAACATTTGAAATATAAATAACAATATGAGAATAATATGAAATGGAAATAAAAATGCAACGTCCATTCTGATCAATACTCATCAAGTCAATGTCCATGATATGAGATACATCAGAAAATCTCAAACTTTGTAGAAAAAATTTCCACATATCTCACTACAAAGTCTCTCAGAATAACATAAAATAAAGCGGAAGTAAATAAATTACTCTAAGCAGGACGCACCCTGCCTGATGTGAATATGACGAAGAGAAGTCTGGTCTCCTCAAAAGAGCGCTACTATGGCGGTTGTTGCTCAGGTACACCTGTCGGGTTCACACGAGGGTAACGTTATGAGCAATTGCCCAGTAACGAGACAAATATTATAACGACTAAAGTAGGGGTAAGAAAAGAATGTATACCCAATTTTATTTAATAGAATATGCATGTATTGAAATAATTCAGAAAGAACATCAAGTCATTTAAAATCACATTCGATCACATTGATTTTATAAAAAATATAATCGTTTAAGTTCTACCACAATGATCATTGATATTTTGACAAGTTGGTTAGAGCCCACAATGATATACAATATCTGGCCTCCGATCATAAATTATTTATCCTTTCTCGTATTATTTTAGCACACGCAAGTACGTGACTCGCAGGCCTCCGCTACGCGGGAACTTATTTGTCATCTTGGATAAACCTCCAAGTATTTCAACCTCAAATTCTCCAACTTCAAACCATATCCCGGAACACCTCTCACAATAATAATACTTAAAGTAAAATTAGATGCGGCCACATATAATTTTAAATTAAGTATTAAAATCGTGTATATGTGAGAAACCAAGAACGCCAACCGCGCCACCTGCCAACTCCGTCGAGCGACTCCAGATGCTACCGGGCTGCTAGGTGCAACGCGTCAACCAACTCGTCCGTTGGGGTCGCGACCTTCAAGGCATCTACCCGGGGTCCAAGGGTGCATGCTCAAACCCTTGAGACGTCTAACTCCAACTACTTGATCATTAGGAGATCTCATCAACAAGATCAAAACCACACCTATTGCATCATGTGTATGACATGTAGGTAGTTGACCCCATTTGTCGTACTCATTAGTGTATCAGTACTTCACCTTTGTTGTTGTTATTTTGTTTGTAACCCATTCGTTTATAACTCGAATGGTGAATGCTTGCAATATTACTCTATTCAGTCATCATTATCAGTAGGTATGAGATTGCTAATTAGTTCCATGAAATTTTACCATACATACCTGTGTCGCACATCCACCAGTTTAATAACAATGTATGGAAGTGAGAGTATTCACAAATTACTTGAATATTATGAATCTAGAAAATTTCAACCTTGTTAGTTAAGCCACATAATATTTTCACATATTTTTTTTCTATCAATTAATATTAAATTCACCATGGTCTTATCCATATTCCAAGAAAAATTATTAAATTATCCTATATTATTAATGGGACACGTACCTATTCATTAAAACTAGAAACGTTCTTTTATTTATTTTGAGATTATCAAAAGCTAGTGCTTTGAATTACCCATTTCAATGAAGAAATCATTCACGCTAATTAACTCCCTCTATTATTCATGTCAATTGAACATATAATAACTACATTAATGCATACGTTTCAGAAACAAATGGAACCCGTGCACTGCTAGATATCCAAATAAATCATCTCAAATTCAACAGGAATGCGAAACAGATACTCCTTTCCCTATCTTTTTATTTAAAAAAAACATCACGACATTTATGTAGATATGTATATCAACACGAAATTACTCAAAGATAACTGAGTAAGTTTTTTTTATTACTAAATCAAACAACTCAAAATTTGTGGACGTACACTCCCAGTAATATGAGTCATCATAAGCACAATGTTACTAGGATTTGAATGGACACAAATAATAACTATCTTAAGTAATTCAAATCGATGAATGAAAGGCTATTCTCAATTAGGTACCACCGTATTCTCGTGATGTAGTTTATGATGGAAAAAAGTCTGGGATTACAGATAATCTATATCTGGAATTGTTAACAGATATGATCAAAAAATTTAGGAGAATTCATCCTGGATCTTGAGCAAGAATATCCAACATCAACAATCATTCCACAGTCTTATATCTTTGAGGTAGTAAGCAAAATAAAACTTGATATACGTAATCGAATTGGCTTGAGGAGGTGTTAAAATCATATGAATCTAACAACAAGAGGAAGGGTATTATTATTACAATTCAATATTCATATATAGAGATACCTAAGGCTCAAAAAAATACTCAAGTAAATAGGATTGAGAATCACGTGAAACCAACAGCAAGAGGGGGATTTCATCGTTACCTCCGAGGATGTTCCCTCGGGATCTCCTCTCACACGGAATGATATTTCCGTCACTCTATCGCAGTACGGAGGCGTGCACCACGGTGACCTTGAGCTTTCCTACGTGATGGTGGTCGCGGATCTTCGATCGGAGCTCCTTCTCCGACGTCAACGACGGCCCTCCGATGACTACACTGACCAAGATGGTGGTGCTCCAATGAGAGGGGAGGATGGTGGTGGCTAGGGTTTTAGAGAGGGCAACCTATCATAGCATATTTATAGAAAGAGGGGTGTAAATGGATCAAGTTTCGGATCCGGTTCGGATCCATATATGGATCTCGATCATCCAACATAAAACATTGATATCTTGGGGTAGGAATGTCAAAATTTGATGTTCTTGGGCTCGTTGGAAAGATCTCGACGATATTTGAATTTTTTGGATATCAAAAGTACTCCAGATTTTTGAAAAACGAAAATACATGGTTTTACAGAAAGACAGTTTGCAAGCTAGACGTGATCTGATACAGTTGGGTATCCAGCCCGAACTTCATCCGATAGAGTCATAGAATTCTAGAGTAATAATTCCCGAAGCGGTTTATACTTTATCCAGTGCTGACAAAGACAAGATACTCAATTTTATTAAATCAATTAGAGTATCTGATGGATTCTCTTCTTAAATAAGCAAATGTATAAATCTGGCGGAAAGAAAGATATCTGCATTAAAAAGTCATGATTGTCATGTATTGATGTAAATTCATTTCCCATTAGCCATCAGAGGAGTTGTATATCCTGATGTTTTGCAGCCACTAATTGAACTCAACCCATTTTTTTAAAGTCATGTGTTCGAAGACTTTAGATCCTAAAGTGTTGTTTCGACTAGAGACTGATATTGTTATCACTTTATGTAAGCTAGAGCAGCTCTTTCCACCTACATTTTTCGATATAATGGTACATCTAATTGTTCATCTTGCTAGCGAAGCTCGAATATGTGATCCTGTACAGTATCGATGGATGAATCCAATTGAAAGATATCTACGGAAATTAAAGAATATGGTGTTTAATAAAGCTGCACCTGAAGGTTGCACTGGAGGGATATTTATGTGAAGAATGTATAACATTTTGTGACATGTATATGGATGATGGCAAGAGTATTAGATTCAATCGCTTCGAACGAAATACTGATGGTAAGTTGTGGACAGAAGATCCAAACAAACTTTGGATTTTTCAACAAAATGGACGAGCTATCCTAAAGAGTGCCCATCACAGTATTTCAGACGATGAAAGAGACCTTATTCATTATTATATTTTGATACAATTAGATGATGTTGATTCTTTCTTTGAAGAGTTTCATTCAAAAACCACTAGCAAATCAGACTTTCTTAAATGGTTCAGGGATAATATTGAACTATTAAAAGTTACCAAAGATAAACAGTGGAGCACGAATCTTGATATAATACACAGGAGTCCATACTGTTGGACATGTGAGCCCACATGCAATAAATGTTATTGCAAATATCATTCCCTGATCTGAAATGAAGAATAAATAATTTGCATAATAGGTCCCTCTGTACAATTAGGGTTATGTACCATGGCTGTCTTAATGATCATACAGCTGTTGATTCAATTATTGAATCATAGAGGCTGGTGTTTGGATGAATATCTAAAGGGTTAGATTGAGGACTCATCAAGCACCGTCAAATGATTATTAAGATGTGATCTCCAGCCTGAGTAGGAGATGACAATCCTTTCTCACATAGGCTGATATCTGACCGACCTCTTGATGCAGGTCCTCTGCATAGGAATAGAGATTCGGAGGTGTCAGATTAGTTAGGTCAATGAGTTGACTTAATGAGATCGAGATAACCTAAGTCCTATGTTGAATGCTGTCACAGCATAGGCACGCATCTTCTGACCGGAGACAGATGTATTGCTATATGTCTGAGTATGTACATTTGACAGACCAATAGGTTGATGACCTAACCAAGGTCTATACACCGGCGCGTTGGTGTGCATATAAGGGCATATGAGTAATACGATCTCTCAAAGGGATCATACAGGTTCACTACTAAACCGGAAGACATGAGCTCACTCATGAGATATTGGGAAGAATCAAATTCCGTGCACGGTCGTCTCGCTTTGGAAGCTTGACTGAATTTGTAGGTTTGATATATACTTTTGGAAAGTATATGATCAAGACCTAGGTATGATATATGCTTTTGGAAAGTATATGATCGATACCAAATCCCAATGATCAAATGAGAAACTTAGTGATCAAACCCTGAAGAAGACAGTGTAAAATTGATCTTGATCTTCGGGTTGACCATGGGTCTTCCAGTACGCAGGATGTACAGGTATTGGGAATACCTGAGGGTGATGTGATCATAAACGATTGTATATCCATGACGCTTCCATTCCGAGGGAGTGATGAAACAGGTCTGGATTTTAGTGACTCCTTTCAGTAGAGAAGCAATCCGATCTTAGTCCAAGTGTTGGACATTGGTCTGAATGAGATTCCGATTCAATGAGAAGATTGGATTTGCGGTCTTGATTTAATCAAGCATCTGTGGGAGGTTCGTACGATCTGGATTTGAGATAAGATCTCAATATCCAAGTCACTATACGTGGAATAATACAATCGCCCTGTCCTTATCTCCAAGTATCTGCGGAGAAAGCACATTATTCTTGAAAGGGTTCAAGAATAATTCTTTTGATGAAATATCCAAGCAAGGACTTGATGACTAAATGTGATTTAATTATCAAGCTTGAATATGAATATGATTCATATTGTGAAAATGATTATCTAAGATAATTAAATGAGATTTAATTATCAAGGATTAAGAGAATGTGGATAACACTATCCATGATATATGTGTGTTATAAATATGATTTATAATATACATATGTATGAGAGAGAATTTATGTAAATAGCATTTGTTAATTAATAATGTGGAATGGATTCACATTTGTTAATTAATTGGAAATGCAATTTACTAACTAGTTTGGGTTGTGAATATGATTCACATAATATTCAATGGCATGATTGAAATATTCACAAATTAATTTGGAATTATTTTGGTGAATATTTATTGTAATTAATTAAGGAATAATAAGATAAATAAAATGGAGCAAATAACCACCTCTAGAGGTGGCGTCACCCATGAATGGTTCATGGGTGACGCCCCCCCTTTTTTAGGAGGTTGGTTAGCTCCATTTGATTTATCATATTATCTTTTAGTTAAATTGATGTTGTTGCTTTTTAATCAACAACAAATCATAGCCATTGATTTATCATGGACCAAGCATATCCCTTGGATCCATGTGTCCCATGGATTGAGATCCATTGGATCCTAAACTAGTATATAAGGAGGGCTAGGGTAGCCTCTCCATGGTACATCATTAAGATTTGTGCAAGGTTACAACTCTCTCTCTCTCTCTCTTTCTCATTCTCGCCCTCTCTCTTTCTCTTCTCCATCAAGTGGCCGTCCACTTTATGTTGAGAAAGGAGAGACTCTCGGCTTCTTCTTCGACGACTCGTGGATTTCCATCTTCTTTGGAGTTTCTTACTCTAAAGGAAGACGACGGATTTCGTTTGACGAAATCGGGGGAGCCATCGCTTGGATCTTCATCGAGGATTGCGGGAAGGAACGTGACTCATCATCGCGCCCGCAAGTGCGTTCTTCGTGGATCGGACTTAAGATAGGAGGATCTCTACTTTGGGATCTCGCGATCACAACCACGCTTCAAGAGGTATTCCTTGTACTTTGTGGTTTGATGAAACGATCCGAGAAGTGTTCTCGTGATCATGTGGTTTCATCTTTAAAGTTAAAAATTTTAATTTCCGCTGCATCTAGCATCTAGTACGACTAGTTGCTCCGATTGCATACGATGCGATCGACACGCTTCCGTGATGCGCTTGAGGATACTCAATATCCTTCAAGTGGTATCAGAGCCAGGTTGAATAAGGTTTTGGATATGATCCATAGACCTTAAGACGATTTGGTTCTTGAAAGGGTTGCGAAATTTTACTGCATTTCAATTTTCGCACCTCTGTAAAATTGAATTTTTCGGCTCTGTTTAAAATGTTTAAACACGAAATTTTCAATTGGATTTTGTTCCCCATTAAACAAGGAAACCATAGGACTTGAGTTTACTAAATTTGGACTTTATTTGCTCAAGATATGGTCTTTTGAATATGACTATATTCACTGTTGCGGGAACTGCAGATTTGAACGTGATTAATGAGATAATTACGGTTTTAATCCGCCTTGAAATGCGTGAATTATCACTTGGGTTCTTTAATAAATCAAATAGGCAATCTTTGGAAACTGAGTTTGCATTTTTTGGATTTATATTGATCAAGATAAGTTAATTTTAGTGATTAGGGGTCACTGCTGGAAATTAACAATTTTGATCTTGAACCTTGTGATTTGTCATTCAATAATCTTGATGAAAATTAATTGTTAATTTTCTGGAATAATTAGTGATAAATATTTGTGAAATATTTAAAGAAATAATTATTTCATTGAATGACACTTGCCTAAGCTACAATGATAAGATATTAGTTCTTGATCATTGTTTCATCAACAAACATTGCTTTCATGAAAACTATAGTTTATCCTACAATAGTTGTAGGACAACTTTTACATGAAAAACCCTTTCTTTTGCTTGAATAGGATTGGGGATTTGTCTAGCAAATCTCCTTATAATCAAAAATGTTTTGATTTGTACTATATGGTATAACTTTCGGTTGAAAAACCGATGAACATCTCAAAATACATGATGGTCTATCTGGTATTATCCTTTCCCGAGGCGGATGTGGTGCCTAGTCGGAGAGCATTGGGGTCGCGGGTTGCAACGTATGTGGTCCGTCCCACTCTCGTCGGTACTGGCCATGACAGCGGGTAGGGATTGTATAATACCGGAGACAGACAATATGTATTTTTCTAATTATTAAAATTCGAATAATACGTATTTTGAGATTATACCTACTATTCAAGTAAAAGACATGTTTGTTGATTGATGATTGGATTGATGATTAATTTAATGTGATTAAATTAATTATATCCAATAAACACTCTATTATGAATAGATGTGTATTTCCCTTGGAAGAATTAATTATGTGAATATGATTCACGATAATTAATTACAATTTGAATATGAGGTGGAGGATCACATAAGTGACATCCATGGTCTCCCGTCAAGGCGAAGGGTTCCGTCGCCAGGGATTGTATGTAGGAGACGCCTGTCCGAAGTGACAGATCCTATATGCAAGCGCATCTGGATCGGGCTCTTTGCTTCTCGAAAGAGTAAGGCCGTATGCGTAGTGACCCCAATATCGAGTCCTCATATTATTGGGGCGATATTGGATTGCGCATAGCGAGTTCTAATCCTGTTGACGGTTGGTTCAATTAGCAACGGGTCAACATCATCTTAGGGGTGGTGGGCCCGGGTGTTAAAGACCGAATTGGGAATGCAAGTTGGACTTGCAAGGCGGAATGAGTTCCCGCTTCTTTTTATTGGAGTCGTAAGTTCTCATATTATTGGGATGCGACAAAGATAGGAAAGGAGATCCCAGATCTTGCTAGAGATATAATGGTAAGAATATCTCTTACATTGAAAGTGATTAAGGGAATGAACTTTCAGTGTTGACAAGGTATGACAACTTTGATATAAAATTCCTAAATCAAAGTAAAACATGTATATATAATATATATATACCCTTATGCAAATTTCTTATTTCAGATAATCCTTCATTAAACCCACTCAATGTTATACTCAATGATAACCAGTAAAAATATCTTGGATTGGACTCATGATCCAGATATTGTACTTGCAATTGGACACATAATGTATGTGGTTGCAGTGTGCAAGTCCCCTCAACATAATGAGGAAGGGCAATTAAATAAGACAATAAGACATCACCTTAGGGTTTGTATGTCTCTATAGTCTTGATCTTTCATCGAGTGTACTTTGGAAGTGACATGTCGATGGTGATCGTAATTGTCGGATAATCCTTATAAAATAAAAGAAGATATTTTGGCATACAAATGTGCTCTAGACATTTAATCATGAATGACATGGTTCTATGCATTATGCAGAATGGTGGCTCGAAAGAGATGATGTATTCAAAATGTTTGAATACCTACCTGAACCTAAGTCTAAGAGTTAAGATGTATGTAGATATGATGAGTGTCATCATTCTACTGTCTATACTCTGGTCATTCGTGAAGCTTCATAATATTCATATTGTATGAATTTAATGAAGCATGTATAAATGTTGAAATGCTCTTACATTGAATTCTTTTTGAATTTAACATAAGAGATCCTTAGTCTTAAGCAATGGTTGTTTATAGATTAAGAGAGTGCAGTGGAAGCATGGGTCGGACCCGAGTAAGAAGGAAAGTCAAAGAGTTGACCTACTTCTGTGACTTCCATATGACATCCAAAGAGTTGGATGAATGCCAATACTGCAATATGTTGATGTGTTGATAGTATGACTATCAAGTCTGTCTAAATTCCTTAGTGAAGGACTCAGATAGAGCATCAGAATAATCTACATAAATCATTGACTCTGAATTTCTTATTTCATAAGATAACGTCTGATAATTGTATCCCAATCTTCTAGTGATATTTGCAATTGGTTGCATATACATATTAGAAGATTAGAAATTTGATCTTAAGGTTTAGTAGTTATCAACATGGATATTGCTGTAATTGTTGCAGCAGTCTCTATTGGATAGATAGACTTCATATTCTCAGTGGGAGAGCCCTTAGTCTTAGAGAATGTCTCTATGACCTAGATAGTAGAGTACACTCATTGTTTGTTTCCAAATGTTGGAAATAAACATGAACTCTGAGATAGAACTTTCATAAAGAGTTATGATGGAAATATTTCAGATAGTAATCTAACATCTAGTGGACTCCACAAAATTAGAAAATTAATGAATGGTTCATTAAGATTTCTAATACTGAAAATTAAACCTTATAAGATCAATAGGAGGATGAAGATCATTTAACAATGATCTGGCATCAAGTCTTGGACATATGTCTGCTGATGTGATCAATAGACTAGTAAGATATGAAACTTTAGAATGTCTAAAATTTCAAATCTTACATACTTATGAATATTGTATTCAAAGTAAAATGTCCAATACACCCTTCTCTGGGAATGGTGTTAGATGTCGAGGTATTCAAGATCTCATACATATTGATGTATGTAGATCATCTATATCATAGTAAACATTATGGGTATGTGATATCTATTGATGATTACGTATGATATGAGATTTCTTCTCTTCACCTGAGAAACCTTTGAAATGTTCAAAGATTTCACAATTTTGGTTCAGAACCAAAGTTTGAAGAAAGATGAAATGAATTTGATCTAACCTAGGTAGTTTGTACCTATTAGATAAAATTCAAAGAATACCTTATGGAGATATGAATATCATTTCTATCTCACTCCTCCAGATAAACCTGAACTAAATGGAGTTGTAGGGAGATACAATTGGATCATGTGTGACATGATTTGATCAATGATGAATTTTAGCATAATTATCCCCTTAGTTTCCTGGTATATATGTGTAGTAGAGACTACAATATATATCCTTAATAAGGTTCCATGGATGTAAGCTGGAATCTAGCACTTGAGAGTGCTACTTCATTAGGAAAATAAAGTATGGTATTGGATACCTACTTTATGACCTTGAGATTCTTAAAAGATCTCATCTCTGAGAATGTGATTCTTGGAGGATGACTCTCTTGAGAATCAAGACAAAAATGAAGTGTGGGAACTCATTTGATCTTGAGAAGATAATGAGGCTCCTGAAATCGGAAACTAAAAGGGACAATTAAAGATGAAACATTAATACCTCTTCAAATGAGTTTGAAGATGTATTCCATGTGTCAGTTAAGTCTGACAATGATCGGATTTCATGTGATGAAGCTCCTAAGGATCATGACATGGAAAGATGGATATTAGCAATAAAGTCTAAAGTAGACTTCATATACAAATGTTGTATATGGACCCTCGAGGATCCACCTATAAGGGTTTGACCCATTAAGGTGTAAATGGATCTTCAAGAGAAAGGGAACCTGATGAGAAGGTAGAGACCTTCAAAGCTCGGTTCGTAGCCATAAGCTACACATCGAAAGAGAAGACATTGCTTGCAATGAGACTTGCTCTTCGGTAACCATGCTTAAAATCATCAGAATATTGCTAACCCTAGCTACACAACTTGACTGTTGCATCTTCAAGATGTAATTCAAGATTGCATTCCTCTAAGAATACCTCTCTGAGGATATTCACATGAAGTAGCCCCAGGGCTTCATGATTTTGGAAAGTAAGGTGTGAAAGCTAAAGAAATCCATCTGTGGACTCAAATAAGCTTCTTGTTGTTGGAACATAAGATTTGATGAAATTATAAATGTTATGATTTCAAATAGAATCTTGATGAACCATGTGAAGCTTAGTGGGAGTGCCCTTGTGTTCATCGTGCTAAATGTAGATAATATCTTAATCATTTGGAATGATATAAGGATGATAATAAGTGTTTTATGATCTGGCTATTCCATACCTTGAGATATGATCTCAAGAATACCTCTTAGATCTTAGTTCTGAAGTTGTTCAGAATCAAAGAAAAGAGGGCATTGGGACTGTCACATTTGTAGTACACCTTGGACATATTCCATTCTTGGAAATTCCAAGAAAGGCTTCCTTCCCTTGAGATTTGGTACTGACCTATCAAAAGGGATAGCACCTCAAAGAGTTGAGGAAGTGAATGCTAGAACTCCTTGCACTTGTGCATCAGTTACGAGAAGCTTAGTGTATGCTAGATGTGTACAAAAGCCAGATATCTGCCATGCAGTGGGAGTAGTAAACTGTTACTAATCCTATTATGGAGATAAAACACTTGATTGCAGTAATAACAATATCTTCAAAGATGACAAGGCTTTAGAGATGGTGATCTCTATGTCTTATTTTCAAGAAGTTAAGACTTTATAGATAGAGATCTAAAAGGTCTTAACTGTGGATACCTTGAGAGATAGTGATCTCCCGGAATAAGGGTATTCTGATAAGGATTATGGAAATACTGGTTATAATAGTTATTGAGCAATAGTGTCAAGGACACTATAACTGCTTTGACTAGATTGAGTATTGGTTGCATAAGATGCAACATTCGCATTGGATGCGAGCACTGTTACCTAGGGATATGCAAGTGCCGTAAAAGGACTTGGCATAGTCTTTTGGGAACAGAGTGACTGATCAGCTTACCTAGCTATTTCTAAATAGCCTATGATTGTCACATGAGTGTGAGTATAAATGATTAGCCCATTAATGGCTCTTTGGGCTAGTGGGAGATTGTTGGACATGTGAGCCCACGGCGAGCCATTATGCAATAAATGTTATTGCAAATATCATTCCCTGATCTGAAATGAAGAATAAATAATTTGCATAATAGGTCCCTCTGTACAATTAGGGTTATGTACCATGGCTGTCTTAATGATCATACAGCTGTTGATTCAATTATTGAATCATAGAGGCTGGTGTTTGGATGAATATCTAAAGGGTTAGATTGAGGACTCATCAAGCACCGTCAAATGATTATTAAGATGTGATCTCCAGCCTGAGTAGGAGATGACAATCCTTTCTCACATAGGCTGATATCTGACCGACCTCTTGATGCAGGTCCTCTGCATAGGAATAGAGATTCGGAGGTGTCAGATTAGTTAGGTCAATGAGTTGACTTAATGAGATCGAGATAACCTAAGTCCTATGTTGAATGCTGTCACAGCATAGGCACGCATCCTCTGACCGGAGACAAATGTATTGCTATATGTCTGAGTATGTACATTTGACAGACCAATAGGTTGATGACCTAACCAAGGTCTATACACCGGCGCGTTGGTGTGCATATAAGGGCATATGAGTAATATGATCTCTCAAAGGGATCATACAGGTTCACTACTGAACCGGAAGACATGAGCTCACTCATGAGATATTGGGAAGAATCAAATTCCGTGCACAGTCGTCTCGCTTTGGAAGCTTGACTGAATTTGTAGGTTTGATATATACTTTTGGAAAGTATATGATCAAGACCTAGGTATGATATATGCTTTTGGAAAGTATATGATCGATACCAAATCCCAATGATCAAATGAGAAACTTAGTGATCAAACCCTGAAGAAGACAGTGTAAAATTGATCTTGATCTTCGGGTTGACCATGGGTCTTCCAGTATGCAGGATGTACATGTATTGGGAATACCTGAGGGTGATGTGATCATAAACGATTGTATATCCATGACGCTTCCATTCCGAGGGAGTGATGAAACAGGTCTGGATTTTAGTGACTCCTTTCAGTAGAGAAGCAATCCGATCTTAGTCCAAGTGTTGGACATTGGTCTGAATGAGATTCAGATTCAATGAGAAGATTGGATTTGCGGTCTTGATTTAATCAAGCATCTGTGGGAGGTTCGTACGATCTGGATTTGAGATAAGATCTCAATATCCAAGTCACTATACGTGGAATAATACAATCGCCCTGTCCTTATCTCCAAGTATCTGCGGAGAAAGCACATTATTCTTGAAAGGGTTCAAGAATAATTCTTTTGATGAAATATCCAAGCAAGGACTTGATGATTAAATGTGATTTAATTATCAAGCTTGAATATGAATATGATTCATATTGTGAAAATGATTATCTAAGATAATTAAATGAGATTTAATTATCAAGGATTAAGAGAATGTGGATAACACTATCCATGATATATGTGTGTTATAAATATGATTTATAATATACATATGTATGAGAGAGAATTTATGTAAATAGCATTTGTTAATTAATAATGTGGAATGGATTCACATTTGTTAATTAATTGGAAATGCAATTTACTAACTAGTTTGGGTTGTGAATATGATTCACATAATATTCAATGGCATGATTGAAATATTCACAAATTAATTTGGAATTATTTTGGTGAATATTTATTGTAATTAATTAAGGAATAATAAGATAAATAAAATGGAGCAAATAACCACCTCTAGAGGTGGCGTCACCCATGAATGGTTCATGGGTGACGCCCCCCCTTTTTTAGGAGGTTGGTTAGCTCCATTTGATTTATCATATTATCTTTTAGTTAAATTGATGTTGTTGCTTTTTAATCAACAACAAATCATAGCCATTGATTTATCATGGACCAAGCATATCCCTTGGATCCATGTGTCCCATGGATTGAGATCCATTGGATCCTAAACTAGTATATAAGGAGGGCTAGGGTAGCCTCTCCATGGTACATCATTAAGAGTTGTGCAAGGTTACAACTCTCTCTCTCTCTCTTTCTCATTCTCGCCCTCTCTCTTTCTCTTCTCCATCAAGTGGCCGTCCACTTTATGTTGAGAAAGGAGAGACTCTCGGCTTCTTCTTCGACGACTCGTGGATCTCCATCTTCTTTGGAGTTTCTTACTCTAAAGGAAGACGACAGATTTCGTTTGACGAAATCGGGGGAGCCATCGCTTGGATCTTCATCGAGGATTGCGGGAAGGAACGTGACTCATCATCGCGCCCGCAAGTGCGTTCTTCGTGGATCGGACTTAAGATAGGAGGATCTCTACTTTGGGATCTCGCGATCACAACCACGCTTCAAGAGGTATTCCTTGTACTTTGTGGTTTGATGAAATGATCCGAGAAGTGTTCTCGTGATCATGTGGTTTCATCTTTAAAGTTAAAAATTTTAATTTCCGCTGCATCTAGCATCTAGTACGACTAGTTGCTCCGATTGCATACGATGCGATCGACACGCTTCCGTGATGCACTTGAGGATACTCAATATCCTTCACATACTCAATAGTAGTATCACATTCCGGCTATATCGTTAATGGATTCAGATTTCGAAAAAAGTCAATTGATGAAAATAAAGCATCTAGCTTTCTGGAGTAATACTGAAGGCCGATCTTAGTGCTGAAATTGATGGATACTATGTCGAAATTATTGATATACTAGAAATCAGTTTTACACATGATGCAAGGTGTGTTCTATTTCATTGCATTTGGTTCGATGTGGGTCGCGTTTGAGTAGGTTACAAGAAGGATAGAAATGGAGATCCTCTCTTTAAAGCAAACAGATCGGTGGCAAACCAATGAGCTGTATGCGCTTGCCAGTCAGGTATAACATGTCTTCTATGTTCCAAATAACTCAGTTAGGATGGATTATACCCATTGGGACAACACCGAGAGATTTCTTCGATTTTAACGAAGAGGAAGATGCATTAGATAATGACGTTGCATACCAAAATGACTCAAGTGATTTTTTTCATGAAGTATTAGACAACGACGTTGGTACTAGCAACACGAGGTAATGCTATTTTTATTTTATATTCAAATAATTGAATTTATTCGAATCTATCTAAATGTATTTTGTAACGTAACTACATTTGAATTGCAGAGATAACTCCTAGATCCAGACGTATTCAGGAAGTTCCCGAACCTCCTCAGCAGCTATAGGGAGGTTCTTCTTATGCAGGCAGTGGTCGTACCCAGAGACGACGTGTACCGTGTCAGTGTAGATTCTTGGATCATCTCGCACCCGGGCAGACCTTACATGTACGTATTGTTGGCGGAGATGCAGTGGGGGAGAACTCCACAGAGTTTCAGAGCTACCTTGGGCAGGTTGTTCGTGCGCGTGTCCCCATCACGACCCACGACTTTCGACAGCTTCCTTATGCTGTCAAAGCTGCCATACTTTCTGATTTGGAGGTATTCTAAAATAAAAAAAAATGAAATTTTACTATTTTATTATACTAATGTTTATTATGTTTGTTGTAAAAGACTGTCTTTACATGAGAATGAAATGCCCATGTCGATTCCCAGATTCTGTCGCATGCCGCTGAGTTGTTGTGTCGATACAAGGGACACATAAAGGTGAAGCTAACAAGATATTTATATTTTTATAACGAAATATTTAAACATTCACGACGTTTATTTTTCTGTTTTTAGTATTACAACCCCCAGATTCCATATGAGCAGCTTGTGCAGAACGTCCCACCTGATGTTACACCAGATCAATGGAGGGAGTTGATCAATTTTTGGTCTAGTAAGGAGTTCACGGTATGTATATTTTTTCTTAATTATTTATTTTATGTTTGTACTAACTTTGTTTTATTTCAGGTGATTTCTACAAAAATACTGCGAATCGCTCCAAAGGCTTTAGCTCCACCCACAAGATGGGGATGAAGAACACCAACCAATTGAAGCATGACTTTGTAAGTATTAAAAAAAATTTTAGAATGATTAATTTTGGAAGAAGAATTTATTATAAGAACTTCTTTTATGCTTTTTAAGTTGAGGGATAATGAAAGAGAAATGACCCGCATAAAGGTAATATTTCAGGAAAAGGACACCTCTACTTTGGATGAAATTTGGAATATAATTCAATCACATTTCAAGGCATCATCTCAAATTTTTGTGGAATGTTTGGAGCAACAGTGAGTAAGATGTGAATTTATGATCATAAATTGGGTAAAATATGTAATATTTTATGTAAACATTTTTAGTTAATTACTCAAAGACCATAAAAATATAAATAAATATCCTAGTGATAGAGAATTAGTTGCTCAACATCAAAACATTTTTCATTGAATAAAAAGATGTAAAATTGAGGTCCAAATTGCTATACAAACACAGAGTTATCCGTGTAAATTTCAGAGAAAAAAATACAAGAAGACTAAGTACATTGACCTTTTTTGTAATTTCAGAAACATAACAAAATAGAAATGCAATTTTTACAAAATATAAAAAAAATCAGAAGTGACCTTCTTCGTTCGCAAGCGGTTAGGGTTGGGAGGGGCAGCGAACCACTGCGCGGCTACGGCGGCGGGGGGGGGGGGGGGGGGGGGGACACCGCGGCGCTTGCGTGGCGAGGTGGACGGGCGGCGAGGACTCCCCGTGGTGCCTGAACGCAGGAGGGGGTCTCAGCAGGCGGCGAAAAGCAGCGCGCCTTGCGCGGCTGGGGGCGGGGCGGGCGATACCGCCAGCTGGTGGGGCCCTCGCAGGCTGGAAGCACGTAGGACGGTTGGAGAGGCAGGGGGCGGCGGGCGACGTCGGCGGCCTCCTTCCGTTTTTTATCTTTTTTGAAAAGTTTTTTTACTGTTGTGATATTTCTTTGTTTAGATTTTTAATTTTTTTATTTTTAAATAGGAAACAATATGTACACAAAAAGGAAAAAATGGTAGATGAGGGTGTGGGAACAATGAAAATTATGGTGATGATGGAAAGATGTAACGGTGGTGCTGTGTTAAAAATTTGCAAAAAAAATGATGACAAGATGAAAATAAAAATTACCTACGATGGAGACGGTCGTCTATGATGTGCTTACGAGAGCATGGTCTTTGTTCGAATCGTCGGCGAGCGATGAGCTCGAGCAGCGGAGGGATGCGACTGCGATGTTGGCCAAGAAGCCAACAGATCTCACCGGAGAGAGGGTTGTCATCGCTAACCGCGGTTGTGTCGCTATCACCAATTCAACTCTGGGAACTAGGCTCTCCTCACATAAAGATGGTGTTGGATAAGCGAGCCCACGACGAGCCATTATGCAATAAATGTTATTGTAAATATCATTCCCTGATCTGAAACGAAGAATAACTAATTTGCATAATAGGCCCCTTAGTACAATCAGGGTTATGTACCATGGCTATCTTAATGATAATATAGTTGTTGATTCATTAAATGAATCATAGAGGTTGGTGCTTGGATGAATATCTAAAGAGTTAGATTGAGGACTCATCAAGCACCGTCAAATGATTGTTAAGATGTGATCTCCAGCCTGAGTAGGAGATGGCAATCCTTTCTCACATAGGCTGATATCTAACCGACCTCTTGATGCAGGTCCTCTGCATAGGAATAGAGATTAGGAGGTGTTAGATTAGTTAGGTCAAAGAGTTGACTTAACGAGATCGAGATAACCAAAGTCCTATAGCGTATGCTGTCACGATACAGGCGCGCATCCTCTGACCGGAGACAGATGTATTACTATATGTCCGAGTATGTACATTTGGTAGACCAATAAGTTGATGACCTAATAAAGGTCTATACACCGGCGCGTTGGTGTGCATATAAGGGCATATGAGTGATACGATCTCTCAAAAAGATCATACAAGTTCACTACTGAATCGTAAGACATGAGCTCACTCATGAGATATTGGGAAGAATCAAATTCCATGCACGGTCGTCTCTCTTTGGAAGCTTGACTGAATTTGTTGGTTTTATATATACTTTTGGAAAGTATATGATCAAGACCTAGGTATGATATATGCTTTTGGAAAGTATATGATCGATACCAAATCTCAATGATCAAATGAGAAACTTACTGATAAAACCCTGAAGTTGACAGTATAAAGTTGATCTAATACTACAGGTTTATTTTGGGTCTTCCAGTATGCAGGATGCACAGGTGTTGGGAATACCCGAGGGTGATGTGATCATAAACGATTGTATAACCATGACGCTTCCATTCTTAGGGAGTGATGAAACGGGTCTGGATTTTAGTGACTCCTCTCAGTAGAGAAGTAATCTGATCTTGGTCCAAATGTTGGACATTGATATGAGTATGATTCAGATGCAATGAGAAGATTAGATTTGCGGTCTTGATTTAATCAAGCATCTATGGAAGGCCCGAGATCTGGATTTGAGATGTGATCTCAATATCCAAGTCACTATACGTGGAACAATACAATCACCTTGTCCTTATCTTCAAGTATCCGCGAAGAAAGCGCATTATCCTTGAAAGAGTTCATGGATAATTTCATTGTTGATATAAGTATCCAAGCATCGAGAAAATTGATAATTAAATGTGATTTAATTATCATGGATAGTATTTTGATTCATATTATAAGGAGAGATATCTAAGATAATTAAATGTGATCTAATTATTAAAGATATGAATAATGTGAATGTGATTCATGTTATTTGGGCACATGAGAAAAGAGATCCAAGATGATTAAATGTGATTTAATTATCATGGATATGAATAATGTGGATAGTACTATCCATATTAATCATATATATTATAAATGTGATTTATAATATATAAGAGAGAGTATATTGTGTTTTATATTTGTTGATTAATTGCTAATGTGAATGTGATTCACATTGAATGATTAATTGAAAATATATTCGTTTTGGGGCTGAGTCTTCGCCTTTTGAGAACAAAGAAAGCTGACTTCCTAGCCTGCCTTTCACCCTGTATAATTCTTTGGAATGGAAATGGAAAAGAGATGTAGCCGTCGGAAATGGTCAGATCTTTGGCGCAAGAAGAAGGGGGTGATCCCCCTTTTTTTCACAATACCGGGTCGGGTTCTTCTCCTACCAGTATCGAATAGAACATGCTGAACAAAATCTTCTTCATGTAAAAGATGGTGGAAGGACTTTTTCTTGGCCCGGGACAAGGGTTTTCAAACGCCCTGCAATTTACTACTATATAAAAGCAAATAATTGGTGCGAGCTATTAGCGAGTTAGAAGTGTCAGAGCGGACTAGGATCGTAAAAGCATGAATGTGATGTACCAAAAAGTCTTCAGTTCCTAATGGAATCGGTAACAAAGCTACTACCCGAAAGCCCTAAGAAATGCATGGGAAACGATAAGACGGGAGAAGAAAAGAGGTGCAGAGCACTCACTTTCCTGCTAAGCTGAGCACTGGAAGACCGGGTCCGAGCTTCCGCCGATGCCAAAGAAAGGCTCGACAGGGGCAAAATGTGCTCACGATAGCCTAAGATGAGGTCAAATGGCAAGATTGATATTTTCCATAAAATAATTTGGAATTATTTTTTTGAAAATATTGTCCACAAGAGATGATGATATATATCATGAGATAATGAGATCTCATGATAATTTGAAGAGATAGACCAAGTTCACCAAAGAGGAGTGGATGGCTACAACTCTCCATGAGGAGAAGAGTAGTCGTCCCCACTTATGAGGAAATTGGTTTGTCCTCTTCATTATTTTTTCTCTTATTAAAGATGATTTAATTTCGAATTAATTTTGTTTATTTATCAATGGAAATTAATTTAAATTAAATCATTAGTTGTTATGTTTTTACAATAACATCTTGGCCATTGAAAGAAACACAAATCAATCTCAACCATTGATTGCGTGTTGTCCATGGATTGAGATCCATGGACTCCCAAAACCCTATATAAGAAGAGGCATGCCTTGCTCTTCGACTTGCACCGACTCAACGAGTATCTCTCTCTCTCTCTCTTATTCTCTACACATCATGTGCTTCTCTCCATCTCTCTTATGGCCGTCCACCATGGAGCCATTATGAGAGACGTCATCAACGCAGCATCGTCGTTATGCTGCCGAACCATCTACTCGTGGATCTCCATCTCCTTCGGTGTGTCTTGCTCGTGAAGAAGATGTTATATCTCGTGTGATGAGATCAGGAGATTCGTCGCTTGGATCATCAACATGGATTGTGAGGAGAACGCGATTCATCCCCATGCTCGCTAGCGTCTCCTCCGTCGTATCGGACCTGAGACAAGAGATCTCTTTATTTAGAGACTCGATCGCAACCACGCTTCAAGAGGTAATCCTATTACTTGTTTGTGGTTTAGACAAAACGATCCGAGAAGTGTTCTTGGATCATGTGGTTTCATCACATAAAAATTTTAATATCCGCTGTATCGAGCAACTAGTTCGACTAGTCGCTCCCGATCGCTTACCACGCTTCCGTGATGCGTTTGAGGATTTCTCCCGTATCCTTCAGATGGATCAAGTGCAAAATGAGGAGGATGAGATGTATATAAAGAGAAGAAATGAGAAGTTATTAAAGTGGTGGAGTTGAATGTGAGGTTGTATTATTAATGGAGTTGAATGGGAGGTTATCAAAAATGATGGAGTTGAATGGAAGTTGATGGTAGAAGAGAAGTTATTGTAGAGAATAAGAAATAAATAAATAATAAATAAAGTAGGCTACTAAAATACAATAAAAATATAGAGAAGAAAAAGAGTGGAGAATTTACAAAAGAAGACAAACAACATATACATTTTTTCGCTTTTCTGATATATATTTTTTTGTCTTTTAAATAAAAGATATTTACAATATAAAAAATACAATAAAATATTAGAATCAAAATATAACACAAAAACGATTTTTTTATTTTTAGTAATTAATAAAGATAAAATAAAAAAATGAAGAAAAAATGAATATATGCATAATATACAATTTACATCTAGGTCCCAAAATTGGACTTTTGCAATTGAGCTTCGATTTTAATGAAACTACTTCCCTTGGATAGATAATTTTCTAACTTGAACTTTAAAAGTGAGTTTGGTGAATTTGGAGTTCATACGGAGCATGAATTTGACCGGGAATTTGGAATTTACGGCTTTTTCTCCATGAGATCTAGGAGCATTTATTTGAGCTAAAATTTGGTTTGTATTTTTGTATTTTTATGTACATTTTTATGAACAAGTCAGTGAAAGAATTAGCCAAAAATAAGTTGAAATGAAATTTTTAGAAATACATGAACTTTTGGACTATTTACTGGTGAAAAACTTCGTTAATCTTTGCTGCTTTTTATTGTTAATTTATTTTGTACAATATAATATAAAATAATTAGTGTGTTTTATTTACAAGAGTCATTTTATTAATTTATTTATTTTATGGACATTTATTTGGGACTTTACTCAGGGATTTTGCTAAGATCAAGATATTGAGATAATGAATCGTGGATTCATCACCAGCCAAACAGAAGATGGCTGGAGCGGAGCTCCGATGAGGTAGCTAAGTTAACCTAGGCTAGTTAATGACCTAAAAATCTAAATAAAATGCGTAAAATGAAAAAAGATACTTAAATCTATCTAGAAAACGTAAAATCACAGCTTATACATGCCGACGAAGGCAGGGAGCTGGGGTAGCCAGCGAGGTCACCATGGGTGCACCTCCTTCCTCCCTCAGTCACGCTCGGGCCTCTAGGAGACTCCTCCTGTCACAAGGATACTCACTAGGTCGGAGGCGGGGGTTTTAGGGTTCATGTGATGACCAAGAAAAGGAGGAAGGTCGGAGGTTGTTATTTATGCACAAGTAACACACCCTTATTGACTGGATAATTCAAAGAAATACAAGTTATGTACAATAGTCCCATGATTTTGGTGTTGATCCTGGGAGATCAATGATGATTTCTTCTAAAGGAAGTGAGCGTGATGGATTCATGGATCGAGCGGGAAAAAGGGATGAAATCAAGAGATTCAACGGGTCTAACGAAGGTCAGAAGCGTTAGGGGCAGTTGACTGGGGGTCAACAAACCCTGGGCCCTGATTGGCCCATGTCAGTCTGCTAAAGGACAAAACTCTATTACATATTTGAATTTAATAAATTAAATATAATAAATGAATTTATTAATTTTTTATTATAAAATAGTATATGTTTATTATTTTATGTAGTATTTTATTATGATATTTATTTATTTGGTGTTATTTATTACAAATTAATTTTCAAGGGTGTATTTATATGTATATTCATCTATGTTTTGGCTATTTTTATTTTATTTTGTATATTTTATTTTAGTATTTTATTTCCTTATTTTTTTATTTTTATAACTTATTTTATGTATACAAATATATTTTATTATATTTTTATGATCTTATTTGTTCAGTTAAATAAATAGGGGTATGAAATGTATAGGCATAGTTATTGTATATTTATCTATGTATTTTGTACATTAGTTTATTTTTAATGCATTTTCTTGTGTTTTATTTTATCCTTATATTTTTAATAAAATATAAATAATATTTACAGTAGTGTAAGAATATAAAAAAATAAAGAATGAAAGAATGCTTTTCACGTTTATTTATTTACAAGTATCAGCATAGGTATTTTACCTATATATTTATGTAGACTTGTTTTATTTTGTGTTTTATTTATAGTTTATTATATTTTTAATGTCTACATATATTATTTAAAAAAAAATATAAAAAAATATAAAATTGTAAAAATAATAAAGAATAAATAAATTGAATATTTTATTCGGGTATATTGTACAATAGGGGTCCAAAACTTAACTTTCACATATTAACTCCAAAAAATGTGAAATCACTTTCATTAGATAGCTTGTCAAAAATTATACACAATTAGTGGTGATTTTGATACATTTTGATTTTTTTTGGAAGATATGGATCTGTGAAGTTGGGATTTTGG
Source organism: Ottelia alismoides (assembly GCA_037367405.1). NCBI lineage: Eukaryota > Viridiplantae > Streptophyta > Magnoliopsida > Alismatales > Hydrocharitaceae > Ottelia > Ottelia alismoides. Next base: position 288,766 of record JAZKJV010001179.1, read on the forward strand.
AATCTATTCATAGTGTAAAAAGTACACTGCGTATTATTTTTCTATGAAATCAATTTTGTATTTTTCCGTATATTATTATCTACAACTTTCATGTACAAAGTTTCTTTATTTGATGAATAAATAATAGAGAATAAAATTGGTCCCAAAAATGCTTTATTGAATAAATAAAAGAATTGTGTTTTTATTGTATTCTTGGCCCTTATATCCCTTATTTTATTTCTTATCGACCACCTTGATTATTGACTTGGTCTCAGGGTTTAGGATCATAAAATACCTTTGTCATTTTATTATTTTTCTTTTCTTTTCTTTTTTCTATAATTTTGGTCTTAAAAACGGTATTATTTACGTAATATATGCAATAAATAGTGAATGATTTTTTGTATAACTTAATGCTATTTACATGCATTAGTCAGGATTTTTAAGGCCAAAATTATTGAATAAAGTTGATGAAATAAAAGACTTATCACCCTTCTATACTTGCCTTTGCTAGTCCCTATCAAACACTTATGCAATAAGTGCTAAAACAACACGAAGAAAAGAAAAAGAAAGAATATATAGAATTGATTTTAATCATCAAACTTATCTTCACAAAACCAAAGTTTGAGGCTCAAGTCAGACCTTGGTGTGAGAGCGTATGTGGAACCTGGTTGGGAACCAAACTTAGAACGCAACTGCCTTCGAGAGTCACATAACTTGGTTCAAACCACCTCAATAGCCATGTCAAAACTAGCCTATATCATGCGCAAACCCTTATGACTATGAAGCTGACCTGTACAATGTAAGTGATAGTGGCTCTCCCCAACTGAATGACAAAAGAACTTACTTCTCCATAATGACAACCCAATTATTCCTCGATCTAGCAACTCTTTCCTCGAGAAGCGGGGTATTCCCTTCTAAGTTCAAGTGACATACAACTCAAGAGGAGGAAGTGAAGAGAAGAATGGATGGTAGCCAGTGTAGCTACCTATCCGGGGATGTATGACCGGTGTAGTCAAGTCATCCAGCTGCAGGCTAACATGATATAACTTTGAGGCTCAAGCTTACTTATTGGCTATACAAATGTGTACACTCTGGTAGGCATTTTATTTTCAATGAGTCATTTCCACTTTTTTGGAGAATTTTTAATTACTATATACAATAACATTAACATAAGGAGTTTTTCTTCTTGAGACAGAAGACTATCCCTCTTTTGAAGTATTATTACAACCCACACTCTCCTATCGTTAGACCTCATGGCTACTGGACGGGTTGGGGTGACTTCTCTCCCTAGATGAGGATGAAGGTTTCCTCTCGTGTGCATCTCAAACTTGCAAATCCAATTCCCTCACCACTCCAATTGAGTTGAGCCATGTGAAAGATGCAAGTGTCCAAGTTAGGTCACGACCGACAAGAGTCATGCATGCATCTCGAAAAATCTAGTTAGCCATTAGAGGTGTCTTGAACACATCCCTAAATCTCAAAGAATTAAGTCTGAATAAACCTAAAGTACCTTAAATCTAGTTCCCATGAGTTTACAGTGAAGATAGGTGCAGTAAGGTCCAACCAACCTCCAATCTTCGACTTTACTCGGACTAGTTCAATTATCAAGCTCCAAAAAAATGCTAATGCTAAGAAAATGTTATGTACAATGTGGAAGAATGATACAATTTTCAAAGAGTTGCGCATATTTTGAAAATAAAAAAACTTTGGTATGAATATATACAGCTATTTACACGGACATGCTTCTCTTTAATTATTTACAAGAATTAAGAGCTTAAGGAATGTACAGGTTAAATATTAGTAATTATTATAAGTATATTCACTTGGTAAAATATATTATTTATATATATACCTATTTATTTATTTTTTTATTTATTTTGTGTATGTAAATTTAATGATGCATATATTCCTCAAGCTTATTTGAACACACTTTTGGAAACCATAATACAACGTAATTTTTACAAATATTTACAAACCTTTGAAAGCCATTTTGCAAAGATTTTTCAAACAATATATATACACACATTTTTCAAAATGTTTTTGTCACCATTTTGAAAATCAATTGCAAATATATTTTGAAACCTTTTAATTCACACAAAGAAAAGAGATTTTACAAATCAAAACATTTTTACAAATGTTGAAAATGTTTTACAAAAAGTTTTCCAAACAGGTCAAACAATTTTTTAAATCATTTTGTAAAAATATTTTTAACTTGATTTATTAATCAATATATATATAAAGAATTTGAGGAATAGAATACATTTTGTTATTAAATAAAATGTATATGTATATATAGTTTTTTAGACATATTTACTATTAATAATATAAAAGTACGAGTTATGGATAAAGTATATACAGAGTATATATGGCCCCCCCATACTTAGCTTGAGTTATGTCCTCATAGATCGAAAAAGAAAAAGAGAAGACATAACTCGTATTGAGTATAGAAAAACGTAAAGAATAAATGAACTAATGAAGGAATGAGAAGTCGATTGTTTCCCCTATACATAGGATCAAGTAATCATAAGTATAGCAGATTGTACACAAGTCAGGGAGGGTCTAGGGTTGGAATAAACAAATCACAGCTCGATATGTCTCCCCTTGTACTCAAGGTCAGATATCCCTAAGTATAGAAGATAAAATCAACGAGAGAGGGGACAGTGGAGGGGATCAAAGAATGAAGGAACTCGAGAGCGCACCCCCCTATACTTAGGGCAAAGTACGTCCTAAGTATAGAATAGTGACAAAAAAGGGTGACACCTCTTTGGTAGAAAAAGAAAAGAAAATAAGAAAAGATAGATGAAAATAGAAGAAAAGATCCAAGAGAATGTAAGCATCACTCCCCCTATACTTAGGGTAAAAGAGCCCTAAGTATAGGTAACAACGGGAGTGATGAAACCGAACGAAGAAAGAACAACACAGGGTGTACCTCCAATATTTAGGACAAGGTATGTCCTAAGTATAGACACATAGATATAATGAATGATCTGGAGTACACATGACATAACGGATAAAGAAGGAATGGACGACAAAACACATATATACAACAAGTATAGAGTGGTGATGTACATAACGGTATTTGATAATCGAATATTGTACTCTCGTCATCGACTCCATGTGAGAATGATGATGCAGTCAGAAAGAGAAAGACACCTTAATCTACAATCAAGAGGGTGTCAGCTATCGGGGAAAACACATCGAAAACTAAGCCAGGAACCGGTAGCAAGAAGTAGAGCATCAGCTCATAAGAAAGGAATGAGAGATCGGAGCCAATATCGTAAGACATGGAGGAAGAGTGAGCTGTACAAAATCCTCTAGGCTATTCAAAGTCTCAGGGAGGTATGGAAAGTAAAGAACAAGATACTCTCTACGCAGCATGATATATGATGTTTATAAGGTCAACAAATCAGGGATACACCGAACACCCCCAGAGGAGCCATATCCATCATACAGATCAATAGATGCGGTCTTCATAGACAATAGATCAGCTACCAGCAGAAGAGATCGAAAGATCAAGAAAATGACACATCCTTTCACACATAACCCTCAAAGAGTACCGTGAGCTAGGCATGGAATAATCAGTGGAATTGCTCATCCTTGCAAAGATCATCAAGGAGAGAAGACTCAAAGGAGTCCAGACAAATAGGTCTCGTGCTCCGACAGATCGGGCACACAATTAGACAGTGAGACCGATAACAAATATCCGACGACTCAGTTTCGAGCTTCAACAAGATGGCAGCACAAGCAGTGAGTGAAACCGATCGTAAAGAAAATGTTGCAGTGTCCCATAGATAGTCTTCTTGGAGTAATCCAAACTTAGTCAATGAAGATAATGGGAATGTTGGCCTCAAGTCTCAGGTCCTCCAAAATAATCAATCAATTACCAATAAGAGGGCATAAGATCGTGGGAGGGATTAAAGACAATCAGGTTAGTCACAATGTGGTCCCTTAAGTCATTCAACTCAGTTGAGATTGATCAAGATGCAGAAAGAATTCATCTAAGTGCCAAAGGTGGATGGGAGAATCAGGAGAAATGGAGGATGGATCAGTCAGGAAGATGAGCGAAATCATGTGGGTTCCAGGCACCGTCTCTTTGAAGCATGTATAGAGATAGTACATCAAGCATCTGAATCAAAATGGATGGAACCGCAAAAAAGATCAGATAGTAAGAGAGCAAGGACAATGGATCCTCGGATGCCCTCATTTAATAGTGTTGTGTTGTAGTCAGGCAATCAGGATCGGTCGAAAATTAACCACATAAATTAGTTATCTATTGAGCAAGCAAATGTGGTTTTATGTATTTTTAAGCTGGGAAGCCCCATGGTCGACTAAAGGAAGCAAAGGAACGACTTCGAATCAACTTAGATGAACTAGCTCATGATTTTCCTAACAATTTTTTTGTAATTTTTTATGTAAGCAAAATGCAAATGCGAAAATGTGTATGAACTAGGTTATTAAGAAAATAAGAAACTTAGATAAATTAATTTTAATATGACATTAATCCAAATTAGCCAAGTTATATTTTTACCGGGAACGTAATCCAGTGATGAATGCAAATGTATTTTTATTATTTTTGGATTTAAGATGCAATAATGAATAGTGTAAACTTTTTAGGGATTTTTTATGTAATTTTTCATTCAAACAGAACGTAAAAATTATGATAAGAAAGGTACATAATCATTGACGAAGATAAAGGCGTAGGGCTCGACTTGCAGCAAATCTCTCAACGCACCATATAGATGTTAGCTTTCTGAGATAAACCAAGATCCCAAAAAAGCCAAAAAAGCACTTCTCTCTGAGACCTCTAAGAATCAATCAGATATTTCTAGAAGACGACCTATCTCTGTGAATCTCTATGCCTAAGACATCAAAAGCTTCACCCTCATCTCCTAGTTTTGCTTTCGAAAATATTTAGTGTCACGCAGTAACCCAAGATCACTACTTGCAAGCAAGATGTCATCCATTGAAAGTTAAAAATGATGAAATAAGGTTATAGTAATTTTTGGTTTTTTTGCAGTTAAATCCTTTATGAATTTATTAATAAAACATAATGATTCTGAGTAATTAATTTCTAATAAATCCATGAAATCAAATTATCCAGAAACTAATTTATATCAAAAAATATTTGAATGAGAAATCCAAGAGATTTGAAATTTTGTAAAAATAATATTCATGAATTTAATTAAAAAACAATTATAAAAATCCCTCAATAATTTATTTTATACACAAGACACATATATTTTTTACGAAATTTGGAAGTAATTAAAACACATTCATACGCATCATATAAGATTTTTGGAGAATTTTTAGAGCAAGCAGTGACACAACAAAAATTTCATAGCACAATTAAGCAAAATATCAATGAATTTCAAACTCTATTTTTCAGTAAATCATTCAAATTTCACAAAAATTAAAAATAAAAATCCATGACCTGTAGAATTTGTTAAAGAAAAACATACTTTTTTTAGAATTCAAAACAAGCGCACAACTGGATGTTCCAAATAAAGCTCAAAAACAAGGTTGTCTTTGCAATATAAAATAAAAAATTTAACAAAATAAAGTTATGCCTAAAGGCATTTCTTTAATTTTGCATACCTTTGGGGAAGATCATACAATTTCCCCACTCCTCAGAACTTTCTTTCTTGTGAGTTGCAAGAAATGGAACCCACGACAGATCGTGGGCGACGTGGGGTGATGGTCACCGTTGAGCAGAAGTTGGGAAGCGATGGCGCACCGATAGGCTGCAGCACGGTTGGCAAGGAGACAGAGGGAGGCACGCGACAAGGGGGCAGCGTACTGTGTGATGCACCCCCATGCGGGGGGGGAGTGGTGGACCTAAGATTATATAGTAGGTAGGGACACTGATAAATAATAAATAAATAATATTGCAAGAAAAAATAAATCAATAGAAATAAACTTATACGTAGAGACATAAAGATATGTTTTGCTTATAACTATTTATTGTAATAATGGGAGATAAGATGTTGGATACTTGACCTCTTCTTTTTTAAAACCATGATTTGAAAACCATGCTTTAAATTCATAGAAAATATACAAATACCATAAAATGGCTAAAAAACCATGATCAATTAAACAATTCTATAGCATCTAAGTAGCAGGTACAACGGTAAAATATGGATTGGTAAAAAAGTTAGTTTCCGATTGCATTATCCAATTGGTAAAATGATGTTTGTTTTGCACAAACACACACATATGACTATGAAGTATGAAGATCTTGTATTATTGTTACATGCGCTGGAGTGTAGATTAGGAGTGCGTGATTGCGAGGTTGCAAGGGAGTCGGGAGTGCCAGGACGTGCTCCTACTCATCGCGGGAAGTCTGCAATTGGATGGATAGGTGGAAATGTGAGAGAGATGAGAATGCTTGGTACTGAGACGTGCACTTAGTTTTTGTTGTAGCACGTCGGGTCTCAAGGGAGAAGGTGAAGTGTTGGGATGCATTATCACCGTGTGTGAGGGGAGATGGGGAAGAGCATCAACTTGGAGAGAATGTGCGGAGCCAAGTCGGGATCCGAGAGTTATGGAGTGCACATGATAGGGGGAGGGATGGAGTGCACGAGGTGTGTGGAGGGATGAAGTGCACATGACACAAGGAAAGATGGAGGACATGATTTCAAATCTAAAATTCTCTGATGATGGGGGGCATAGTGCATATTTCCAATTCCTAATATCAGATGATGAGGCGGCACAACTACACATTATCACACTTTTTTAAATATGCAATGATACAAAAAAAGAGGAAAGTGTGGCGAGGTGGTGGCCAAGGGACCAGGGGGTTATGCTTCCCCTCGTGCGCTGTCAGGGGGTGCTAGGTGGAGATGTAAGAGACGTGCTAGGGACGGATGGTCGCGTGCACAGGTGGTCGCGGACGCAGGTTGCGTGCACGGCGAGGTGTCTAGCGGCCATGGGTGTGTCGGTGACGAGGGCAAGATGAGCGCAACTGGAAGGGCTCCTGGTGGCGCACAAGTGGTGAGGAGTCGGTGACCTGGATGGTGTTACTGGACGCAAGGGACAAGGACTGAAGGCGCGCGGGCAGCGACCCGCGACTGGATCAACAATGGCGCGCAGGTGCGGCGTACAGAGAATTGATAGCCCCACCGATGGAGGCGCGTTGATGGCTGGTAGTGCAGGAGTTGGCGTGACCTGCAGGATTGTGATTTTTCTTTTTTTAATTTTTTTTGTAAAATAGGGAATAGATATGAAGATGAAAATGAATGGTGGTGAAGTGAGATGATGAGATGGTGGTGGTAATGATGTTTGATGTGGAGTTTGATGTGATAATGGGGTTAGGAAAAAAATAATGTGATAATGAAAATACAATGATGATGAACAAGACAAACAAATGACGTTAGATAAATAATAAAAAATGATGAAGTGAATATAGAGGATTTACATGTGGTTTTCGCCAGAGGACGTGGATCATCTATGTTGTACTCTTGTTGTCGCTTCAAGAAGGTTGGTGGAGAAGAACCTTCGAAGCTCTACAGCTTGCCTGGAGGGCCGCTGCTACGAGGTGGAAAAACCACCTCGGGAAATTGCACTTTATTGCTTTTTCTCTTTGGGATCTTGGAGCATTTATTTGAGGTGAAATTTATTTTATATTTTATAATTTTTATTTAGTCAGAGAAAGAATTAGCCAAAAAGGAGTTTAAATGAAATTATTAAAAATACAAGAAGTTTTGGGACATTTATAGTTGAAAAACTCCTTTATTTTACAGCTTTTTATTGTTAATTTATTTTGTAAATATAATATACAATAATAGTGTATTTTATTTACAAGAGTCATTTTATTAATTTATTGATTTTATGGAAATTTATTTGAGATTTTATTCAAGGATTTTGCTCAGATCAATACATTAAGATGATGAATCGTGGATTCATCAATGGAATCATCATCAAGTTGTTAGGAATCGATCACTTCCTCAATCTGATGCGCGAGATTAATTACTACTGAATAAGAATCACACCTCTGATCATGCAGATATCAGAATCCTCAATGGTCTCCATGAAAAAATTCGAAGTCATATCAATCAAAAGTAGCACATCAATGTCAACATCCTCAAACTTTCTCCACTTACTCAAATAATTAATGTCAAAGATAAACCTCGATGTGGTCCATATATACTAGCACAATAATCATGGGTGAAAGAAGGGATGACACGGAGGGAACAAGAAGGGTGGATGAGATAAAAGTGGATATAGAAAAAATTGTAGTTCAAGGAGAGCATCTTCTTGAACTGGACCAGAGATAGGGTGATATCGGCAAGGAGAAAGCTGCAAAATTGAGTGAAGACAATGAAGATCAAGATCCAATATCACGACGTTTATGTAGAGAGGATAAGTATAAACAAGGGAGATAGAAAGACTCGAGTGATAAAAATGACTCACACTCACGAGTTTGCAAACTCAAAGAATGAATGAAACACAGATGGACTCAAAATCATAATCAATGTACAAAGCGAACCTCACGTTCACCTACTCAACACAGTGAAGATCATAGAATGTGTCTCTTATCTTTTCATTTTTAGAGTTAGGTGATTTTCAAAAAAGTTGTACAAACCGATGATAGGCCTCGGATTTGGGCGATAATCCTTAGTTTGTACGTAGGAATGAAATGGGGGTTGCTCTTCCCAAAATACTGAATCAATTACATTTTTTTAAGGTCCCATAGAGTTAGTATCCCAATTTTATTTAGGTTATCACTTTTTTGTTATTTTTCAAATACGTGCCTAACGATTTTCCGATTACATTTAGCCTCCTAAGTGAGCAAAATCAGAGGGAGAAGATCGGAAAAGCCATGCAAGTTAGAAATTGATGATGCATACAAAGTTAGAAGACTTGTAGTGCTTCCCGGCTCTCTCCATGTGGGATGCATAATTGAATTGAAAACTACACTATATCCAATGCAAGCCAACAAAATTTCCCAAAATAGTAATTGCTATTATCATGAAGAACTAGATACAAATTATCTATTTATGAAAACTAACATCCGATCTTGGGAACCTCTTGGTGCCTGCAACAACATGTCATGCAAGTGTTGTAGAGGTTCCTCACAATGTGCAGGTTTAAGTTTAAACAATTGACAATTACGATTTGACTAAGTCCAAAAGCGAGTCTATAGGTACATACAAATATATTAGGGTTTTAATCTATCGAGCAAGCAAATCCTAAGCTAGGGCTCATTCACATAAAATAAGTATAACAAAAATCGAGGAACAAATGAAAAGAAGCGATGAAAATGCGAAAAACCAACAATACCCCCAAGGGAACAATCCCTTAAGCAATGGACCTCGTGAAATAGTAGTGTCTAGAGAGTACAAATTATTGCACATTAATTGTCACTCTCTCACATGAAATTACATAATAAATGCATCATAAAATAAATAAAATATAGAAAGAAGTTATCTCCTAAAAAATCCCTCCAAGCTTACATTTAGCGCTCTATCTCCTACCGATTCAATCAGAAAGGCGGCTCTGCCTAACTTGGTCCACAGGTCCTCTTAAGAAGTTCTCCTTTGTGTTGCAGTCCCTCTCAACAAATTCAAACAAGGAGAGATGCCATACAATTCATAATTAATATTAAATGACAATTCATAATTATTATTAAATAATAAATAAATAAATAACAAGAATAAATGCCAAAAATAAATAGGCAAGAGAGCATGAACAAATAATCTAAATCTATGCGACGTTGCTCCATGGCAACAACGTCATTTGATGACAGGGATTTTGTCGAAGTGTTATCAATTCACAAGGCGGACAGCTAGTCGTCAAAGCGACCTCAGACGAAATCCTGACAATTAACCCACAATATAAATCAAGTAATGAATATAGAAAATGTGGAGATAAAATTTATTATAACTCTTCAACAAGTATGTAAAGGTGTGAGCATGAGTAGAGGTCAAACTCAGGGAGCAAGCGGTAGATGGTGGCAGTTAAGCGCAAAAATTGTATGTTTCTCTTGTTCGATTTATTGTTTTTGTGGGTTTTTAATATTATATTTTTATTTTATTTTTGTTTTGTATTTTGTTTTGAATTTTATAATTTTGTATTTTCATTTTATATTTTTTTATTTTTATATTTCTTTTTCTTTTGAATATATATAATAAAATATCAGGTTATATATGCCATATAGATTAATAGAATTCTAAATACTAGCAATAGGAAACAAAATATAGAAATTAAATTGTTTTTTTTATATTTTTCTGATGTTTTTTGTAATTTTCCTGGGATTTCAGTTATTTTTTATGGATTTTTAAAATCACGGATATACTAAAATAGGGATGAAATAATAGGCAAAGATTGATTTGAATATTAAAAATAGCAAATATCATATGAAATTATCTAAATCAATTGTAATATATAAATAATTATATAAAGAAAATTCTAAAATAGATAGATATATTTTTGGAATTTAAGTGATTTTTTAGATTTTTATGAGGATTTTAGAGATTTTTTGTTCTTCGATTTTTTCTTTTTTCTATTTTTAGGGGCTTTTGGTCTATAGTTAAAATATGATATATAGACAACATGTAATTTTGTAGAATTTTTCAAAACGTCTTTTTTTTGGTATTTTATATGTGACACAAGAATAAAAATGTGCTCTTTTTACCTTTTAATAAATGTTTAAAATGCCCAAAAATGAAAAAGAAATATGGAGCATGAAAGTACATGCTACCAAGCCTCTGACCATATTTTTGCACAATTTTAGGGGCCCAATAGATATATTTCATAAATAGATGAAATACAAAAATATGAATATTCTAGCAAGGGCATATTTACAATTAAAATAAAGCTCAAGGGTTCACCAGCAAATGTACCAAAAGTATACAATTGACATTCAATTTTATTGGACAATTTGACTATTACAAAAATGCCAAGGGCTTCATGCAATTTGCCCATCTCACATGGGACTATACTTGAACTGGACTGGGAGGGACCCCATCGATATATACAATAAATACAAGGGTCACAAATGCAAATCCCAAATTATTAACACAGACTATTCTATTTAAAACACTAATAAATAAATATACAAAAAAGGTGGGGCTACATTTGAAATTTACCCCCATAGATGCGGGAGTGGACGGTGGTGATCATGCCACTTATCCACATGTTGTAACCTCCTAGCCCAATCACGCTTCGTCATCCACAACTGGGAATAGATATTGGATCAGACGATTAAGGCTCCCTGTTATTCGCCGGTGATTGCACTCCTGGAAGAATGGGGTCAATCTAATGGTTGTGAGGCACGAAGGAAGAACATCGAAAGAACATGTACCTGATGAACTTCGATCGATCGATTCTTCAATTTCTTTCATCCCTAGGATCTCGGATAGTGTAAATACTACTGGGGGTCTTTCGCGTAAACCAGGGACTTCAAAAATAGTCGGGACCTCACGAGAGGCTCCAACGATGGGGATCGACCTAGGAGGTTCTCCTGCACCTTGACGAGGCTTGATGGCCTCTGCTCTGGTTCACCCTTACAGGGGTTAGTCACAAAAAACTTGGCGAATCTTTGGTGAGCTTCAGGCGGTAGGATGAGCAAAGGGTTAACGGTATTGTAGACCTCTGGCGAGGTGGAGGAGGTAAGTTCCAGACAATCAGATCAGTCGTTGTTCTGGATGAGTGATGTGCATGGGAGGACAAGAAGACAAAGGGAAATAAAGTGGAGTGGCTGGTTAGCTGGTCAACGGGCATGGGCAATGAAATAGAAGGTGCCCAGAGCGAAGCTCCGGTGAGGTAGAAAAGTTAACCTAGCCTAGTTAATGAGCTAAAAAGTGAAATCAAATGCATAAAATGAAAGATGATGCTTAAATCTATCTAGAAAACATAGAAACATAGCTCATACATGTCGGCGAAGGCAGGGAGCAGAGGTGGCTGGTAAGGTCACCATGGGTTCATCTCCTTCCTCCATCAGTCGTGCTCAGACCTCCAGGGGATTCCTCTTATCACAAGGATACTTGCTAGGCTGGGGTGGGGGCTTAGGGTTCAAGTGATGACCAAAAAAAGGAGGAAGGTTGGAGGTTGTTATTTATGCAAAAGTAACGCACCCTTACCGGCTAATTAAGAGAAATACAAGTTATATACAACAGTCCCATGATTTGGACGTGGATCTTGGGAGATCAATGATCATTTCTTCTGAAGGAAGTGAGCACAATGGATTAATGGATCAAGTGGGGAAAAAGGATGAAAATGAGGGATTTGACGGGTCTGACGAAAGTCGACGACACCAGGGGGAGTTGACCGAGGGTCATCAAACCTTGGGCCCTTATTGGCCCACATCAGTCCTTTAAAGGATAAAATTGTATTATTTATTCGAAATTAATAAATTAAATAAATTAAATTATTTAATTAATTTTTTATTATAAAATAGTATATGTTTATTGTTTTATGTAGTATTTGTTATGATTTTTATTTATTTTTTGGTTATTTTATTACAAATTAATTATCAGGGGTGTATTTATAGGTATATTCATTTATGCTTTGGTTATATTTATTTTGTATATTTTACTTGCACTTTATTTCATATATTTATAACTTATTTTTATGTACACAAATATAATTTTATTATATTTTTATGATGTTAGTTTTTAGTTAAATAAATAGGGTATGAATTGTATAGATATAGTTATTGTATATTTATCTATGTATTTTGTACATTAGTTTATTTTTAATGGATTTTCCTGGGTTCTATTTTAGACTTATATTTTTAATAAAATATAAATAATATTTACAGTAGTGTAAGAATATAAAAGAATAGGGAATGAAAGAATGCTTTTTACCTTTATTTATTTACAAGTATCAACATAGGTATTTACCTATATATTTATGTAGTGTTATTTTATTTGTATTTTCTTTATGGTTTTATTCTAGTTTTAATATCTAAATATAATATTTACAAAATTGTAAAAAAATATAAAAGTATAAAATAATAAATAATAAATAAATTGAATATTTTATTTGGATATATTATACAATAAGGGTCCGAAACCTAACTTTCACATATTAACTCCAAAAAATGTGAAACCTCTTTCATTAAATAGCTTTTTAAAAGTTATATACAATTTGAGTTATTTTGATACATTCTAAGTTTTTATTTGGAAGATATAGGTCTATGAAGTTGGTATTTTGGAACTTATTCAGAGTGTAAAAAGTACATTGTGTATTATTTTTATATGAAATCAATTTTGTATTTTTTGTATATTATTATCTATAACTTTCATTTACAAAGACTTTTATTTGATGAATAAATAATAGAGAATAAAATAGGTCCCAAAATGGCGTATTAAATGAATAAAAGAATTGGGTTTTTATTGTATTCTTAGCCCTTATCTCCCCCTACTTTATTCCTTGTCGATCAACTCAATTCTTGACGTGGTCTTCGGGTTTGGGGTCATAAAATAACTTTGGAATTTTATTCTTTTTCTCTTCTTTGTTCTATAATGTTATCCCTAAAAACAATATTATTTGCATAATAAATGCAATATAAATAATGAATACTATTTTGTATAAATTAAGGCTATTTGCATGCATTAGCTATGGTTTTTAAGGTTAAAATGATATAATAAAGGTGATGAAATGGAGATTAATAAATCATTTACCCATCGATCTGTATCATTTCCCCCTTGAATCAAGCCTTGATTTAAGGATATCGAAGCTCCATCTTTCATCCATGCGAGAGCTGCACCCACCCTGCTGTTCATGAGGTTTTAGACCTCCTTTTGTGCCGAGAGGAACCTCTCGAGCCATCGAGTATTTTTTGTAGGACTAGCCTCTCAGAGAACTACCTGGAGCCTCTATTCGAGGCATTCTGCACCTCCCAGGTCGCCTGAAGTCCTGGTTGCTCACCAGATCTCCGCTGATGAGATCTGGATATTCCAGAGGTCCTTGTCTATGTGTAATGGTCTAAGGAATCTACAGAACATGTCCGTGGAATCGGAGATCAAAATTCATCCTCTCATTTGTTCTTCATGTTCTTGTAGATGCTCTAAATGTTGTCGGATCAGGAGGTCTCCCCAGTTCTAATCTCCACCCTTGGATCAGGACTGAAGCGATGTGCAACCTCAACATCGATGCTTTCAAGAGATGTATGTCCTGTTGTTAGATGGCATGTAAATAAAGGGTAATTTTTGTTGTACCCCCCTTTGTTTTCATTATTTTACTTTAGTGCTAAAATATCTGTCTATTGTGTAAATTATTATGTAAAATTTGCATATAGCCCCCCTCCTCATTCTTTTGTGTATTTACCCACGAGTCCACGCAAGCTCAACTCACGTGGCTTGCCCCATTTGCAAGCTTTCCCCCTTATTTTGTTATTAATTTTTAATATAAAATTTTGTATATTCACTGTATATTTTTATGGGAAAATTGCATATAGTGCCATAATTCTTTTATATTTACAAAAAGGCCATTCTATGGCATTTATAATTTAAGTGTTTTATGGAAAATTGCATGTACGCCCATGGATGTTGTAAAATAGTTCTGAAATGCATGTATACTTTGTTTTAATAGTAGATCGGTCCCTGCTAGAATCTTGATTTTATTTTCTTGTTTATTTTTGTTAAATTAGCCCATATTTGTATTTTATTTTGCAAAATAGCAAGTAAAGTCCATGAATGATATATTTTCATGCTCTAATTTTAAATTTGCATTTCTTGGATTTTATGCATTTATTATAATTCAAACAGTTAAAGATACCAAAAACTATTAAAATACTTTTAAAAATCATAAAAAATTATAGTGTGCTTATTATTACATATATTGACTCCAGACCAAAAAACCCTAAAAATAGAGAAAACTAAAAATGAAATAGCTCCAAAATATAGTAAAATAGGAAAAATCACCAAAAATTAAGAAAATATTTATTTTTCCCTAAATTGTCTCTATATTATAATTTATGTCTGAAAATTAATTTGAAGAATTTCTGATAGTTTCTATTATTTCTAACTATGAAATCAATTCGGTTATTTAGTTAATCCATATTTTGTTATGTATTTAATTTTAAAAAACATAAAATATGAAAAATCCATAAAAATCATAAAAATATTAGAAAAATATAAAAAACCTAAAAAATATTTTTCTTGGATTTTTGGATTATTTATAGATATATATATACAATATGTTATCTATATGTATATATATTATTTATATACTTATTTTATATGATAATATATTCCATATAAATATATTTTTATTTTATTTTAAAAAATAAAAAACAAAATAAAATAATGTATTAAAACCTAAAAAAAATAACCCTTAAAAAAGAAAAAAAATATAGATCTTGTTTGTATTAGATTGTCCCTTTCTATCTTATATCCCTACATATATGTATATATAAAAATATTAATACATATATATCCTATTATTTTGTAAATTATCTATATACATATATTCACTTTTAATTTAATTAATAACCGAAAAAAAAATCTAAAAAAACTCACATAAAAGGCTTTAAAGACAAGTATGTACATAGATTAACAATAGTCATAGGCTACCTAGTTTGTTCTTTGCGGATCGACCTCTACATGCTTACATGTTATACATTTTTAATTATAGAGTAGAATAAATTGTGCCTCGCATTTTTGATGATTCATTTCCTATTATTTACATTGTGGGTATTTGTTGATTAACTTGGGGGTTTCTTGTGGGTCGCCACAGTGGCACTCTATCTTCTCTTCCCGTGAGGATAATTTTAGACCCGCTTGAAAAACCCTAGCTATAAAATGGTGCCATTACCGGGAGCAACGTGTGTAACTTAATTTGTTTATATTTTTATTTTATTTATTTATTCATTCATTTATTTATTTCCTTGTACAATTTTTTCTCTCTCTTTCTTACTTGCATATACCTCATTTTTTCTTTGTTTAACTACAACATTTGATTAATTATGCTAATACACCTAGGGGACGATGCAACCGAGCAAGGTGGAGATTGGTCTTTCTATCATGACCAGTTCGAAAGGCAGCACACATAACAAGGAGACCAATTAGCCAACATTTTTAGTTTATAATTTTCTTTTATTTTGGTGAAAGAGAGGGATTCATTTATTCATTATTAACAATAATCTACTCCATGAAGTCCATTGCCTGGGTGATAGTTTAGCGGGGAGTCTAGTCCTGGTTTTCTTGAGTTTTTCATCGCTTTATTTTCTTTATTTCCCGATGTTTTGAGTTTTCTGACTTTCTTTTTATTTGTTTTTTGTACATAAAGCCCCTATACTTTAGGTTCGCTTGTATCTATGAATGTAGTTTCTTATGTTTGGATCTAGTCAAATAATTAATTATTTATTTGGACTTGAACACATACATCAAAGACCTATCAGATAACGTTGATAGGACGTATTGTGTTGGGCATCGAAATGTCTCGAAAATCGGACCCTAGGGTTTATTTCTAAATAGTTAACATATGGTTCTTCATGACACTGCCATGTAGATAACTTTAAAAATTCTATTTTGCATACCACATGGAGAGAGCTATGAAGCATTGTAAATCCTCTAACTATGCATGCATCATAAGATTCAATGATGAGATTTCCTCATCAAATCAACTTGCATGGTTTTTTATCTATCTCCCTCTGATTTTGAGAACCTAGAACTTAAATGAAAATCTACAAAATCATTAGGCACTTATATGCAAAACATCTAAAAAAAGTGAAAATCTAAAAATCTAAAATAAGGAGACTGTTAAATAAACTTTGACCTTAATTAAAATATGTAATGGATATCATTGATTTGGGTTCATAAAGCCCTTCTTTTCAAGTACCTTAGGAGGGGATCAAAACCCCTCCCATGAGCGAGGCGCAACCTACTAAGGATTATAGCCAAAACTTAGTCTATACTGCTTTATTTATCGCCTGGATTTCTGAAATGTTGGTGCTTCTATCGTATGTAACCGAGTAGGGCCATGTCGTCTTTGGTGATCCTACCTTGTTTTGAATATCGACTTGGTACGAAATACTGAGCTTAGACCACACCCACATAGGTGTGCTTGTCTCATCAATTTGCGTCCAATAGGTCATTGCTTGCTTATGGGTGATTCTATTATGAACGAGGTCTGAAGTAGTGGTTTCATGTATCGGCTTCCTCCCTCTAATTCTTTGGCTAAGTAAAGATCTAGGAACGGTTACAAGGACCTCAAAAATTGCAGACTACATGTTACAAAGGAGGAGGACAATACAAGGTACTTTTCCAGCAGTACTCTCACTTATATAGGGTTAGCGTACTAAGGACTTGTTAAAATATATGCCTGAAATAACTACTCTAAAAATGAAAAGATAAAAAAATAACTGATCCTTTACAGCTTCACATTATGTTTAATTGGTGAACCCAATTTTGTATTAAATTTGTATGGATCTAGATTAAGGTTCAAAGATCGATTCTCATGCACGTGTGCAAATTTTGTTATATGTGTCTCCTCTTTGACCCCTTGCTCCTTTCAAACCTTTCTATTGTTTTACACTCATTTTTATTCCTCGTTGACCTTCATATCTTTCTTCATGAATCGATACTCTCTTGCTTCATGATGACAATCCATGGTTGGTTCAGTCAGGACTCTTTCGACACCTGCATCGATTCCAAGGACTCAACATCATCAATAATTCGAGGCGATTCCTAAGAACTCAGCTCGGACCTTGCAAACTGACTCTAGACTCCTCATTTACTTACCACTTTCCTTTATCTCCTAATAAATCGGGACCACTCTTGTCCCACCCTCGCCTGTTGCGAATGGAGGTCGATTTCAATCTACATATTTTACTCCATTCACAACCGTATGGGATTGTCCCTAATCTCAAATTCATCATGGCAACTAGCATTCAACTTCAAATGGACTGATTGGGATTCTCATACATTGCAGATAGAGGTCAGTACCAGTCACGGATCCCAATCCAAAATTCAAATCTTCAGACTCAAACCCAGAGATGGCTCCTCAGGGAAGGGTAAAGGATAGTAGCAACCCCAGCCATAGCAGGTCCAAACGCTTGACCATAACTAGGTGAACGCTCACTTGCAGTCTTCCATCAAGCCATCTAGCAATGACTGATAGAACAAGCCCTTGTATAGATTGCATCTCAAGATATAATGAACGACTTGAGGAACATACCAAGGGGAGGAGCATGAGGAAGAAGAAATGAGGATCCACCCCGTTATGATCTAGAAGAAGAAGAAGAGCGAAGGAATGAGAACGCCAAACCAATGTTTAAAGAGTCATATAATCATTCGGGAGAGGAAGAAGAAGGAAGAGGAGCATGCCAGTTGTCAGCCATCACCCTATCCATCAACAAAAATGATAAAAAATCAGAAAAATAAAAAAACCAAAAAGAAGATCGTAGTCGAAGTGAAGTCATGCCAGCCATGGAGGAGCCAGCAACAATAGCTAATCCAGTGTTAGCCGATGGAGCAGAGACCACAACTTTTGATTATCCATTAGCAACAGTACCATCATTTTCATAATGTACACCTTTTTGCGGTCCGTATGTACAGAATATTGTGGACAAGAATTCTTTTGCAAATAAGAACAATCTTTTTTATTTCAATTCTGTAAATATTTCCTTTCTTGATGCAATAGAAAACTCCATAAAAAGCAGAAAGAAAAAAGGCATTATCTGATCAAGGTGTTGTGGTTATTATTAAAAATTTTACTATAGATCTATCATTGATGCAAGCTATGGAATACATGCATGATGTGAAAAAGGGCTTGAACGAATCGTGTACAAATAAGCATTGGTCAAACTGTAACAGACACTAACAAGTTGAAAAGCATGTACTTACCATGGCTACAGTTGCGGCCATCAGCAAACTCCCTCAAAAGAAACCTGACAAAGGGATACCTTTGATCATATGCGAGATTTTTTACCAATTCTTCAAGAAATCCTTGCTTGATAGCATCTCTTCCATCAATATCTTGCCCTCATCATTACTGCAAGAATTTATATGGGTCAACTCAAGGAAGCGTCCATGATCCTTCAGTTCGTTGATCGATCCAAAAAGCGACCACCGTAAAGGTGTAGGACATGTAGTTTTCTATTGATTTTGTAGTCATTTATATGGACTTTCCTACACCATTACTTCAGGCCCCAATCATTCTTAGACGGTCATTTTTGCACAATGCAGAGGTCGTGGTTGACTTTGGGTCTGGGAAGATCACATTCAGCTCGAGCAACAATAGAGTTACTATATACATGGTCAGTGAGCTGAAAGTTATATCTGATGAAAGACATGCAGCACCGTCTGAAGCATACTGTGACTTTATTGCAGAAATTAGAGTTACAGAACTCTCTTTAAATGATGCATGGACCCTAGAAATCCTCTCTCCCGAGGAGGACCAGGAAATCACAGTTGACACAAGCTCTGATATCACTTGGGAGGCAAATTCCAAATCGTTGATACATATATTTGATTCAAAAGATTCATGTTAGTCCGAATGTGATGAATTCATTATAGATTTGTTTGGTACATTGTCAGTTGAACAACAAGCCACTAAGGTGAGAAGCACCTCCAAAGTCATGGTAGATCAATCACCTACCAGCATGATTTTCGAAATGACTGAGAAGTAGGCCAGATTAGAGACAAAATTAAAGCAGCTTCAAATAGGCCTCAAGTATGCCTTCCTTGCGGGTGCAGCGAACATGTATCGGATCATCATAAGCAGTAGGCTGACATTAGATCAAGAATCTTGACTTCTCAAGGTTATAGATAAAAACCACAAGGCACTTGGTTGGCACGTATCATACATCTGCAAGATAAATCCTACTATGTGCTCACACCATATTTACTTGGAAGAAGATGCCAAACCATCCTGAGAATTTCAAAGAAGACTGAACCCAAATTTTTGGGACATGGTCATGAAAGAAATCATGAAATGGTGTGATGCAGGCGTCATTTACCTCATTTCCTATTAGAAATGGTTGAGCCCCCTGCATGTAGTTCTAAAGAAATCAGGGCTTGTCGTGGTTACAAATGAAAGAGGAGAGGAGATTTCTACTCGGGTACCGACATCTGGCATGTATGTGTTGACTATTGCTGCCTCAATGCAGCAACAAATAAGGACCACTTCCCATTGATGTTTATTGATCAAGTACTGGAAATATTGGTTGGCATGGAGTTCTTCTACTTTCTGGATGAGTACTCTAGGTACAACCAAGTGGAAATCGCACTATAAGACCAAGAGAAAACTACCTTCAATTTCCCTATCAGTGCCTACGCCTTCCGGAGAATGCCCTTTTATTTGTGCAATACACCTGTCACATTCCAAAGGTTCATGCTTGCAGTCTTTGCTGATGTGGTTGGCAGTTTTCTCAAGGTGTTTATGGACAACTTCTCAGTTTATGGTAACAGTTTTGATGCTTGTCTTGAGCATCTGGATAGAGTACCTCGGTTATGTCGTGAGTTCAATCTCTCATGCTATCTTGGGAGAAGAGCCACTTCATGGTCATAGAAGGAATTGTGATGGTCACATTGTTTCCAAGCATGGCATGGAAATTAACCCTGCAAAGGTAGACGTTATGAGCAATCTTGATCAACCTCAGAATGTCAGACATCGGAGGTCATTCCTGGGGCATATGGGTTTCTATAGAAGAGTCATCAGACATTTCAACTGCATTGCCCGACCTCTCACTGATTTACTCTACAAGGAGATTGGGTTTCAGGTTGATCAGCAGATTCTCCTTTCATTCAATCAATTGAAGGAGCTAATCACTCAAGCTATAGTCCTACAATCGCATGATGGGTCTCTCTCATTTGAGATCATGAAGGATGCATAATACTTTGCAGTAGGGTGGTTCTAGGACAAAGGATAAACAAAGTGCCATATTCCATTCAGTATGCCAGCAAAACATTCAATGAATCTTGGAGAAGTTACATTATCAACGAAAAAGAATTGTTTGATGTGGTGTACACCCTTGAGAAGTTCGGATCCTATTTGATTAGATCTAATGTAACAATATATACTGACCACTTTGCTATCTGGTACTTACATCAGAAGAAGGATGCCAAGTCTAGACTGATCAAGTGAATCCTTCTCCTCCAGGAGTTTCGATTTGGAGATCAAAGAGAAGCTTGGAGTTCATAATGTGGTAGCAGATCATCTCTCCAGAATTGAACAACAAGAGCCTCCACTGAGCAGTACACCCATCACATACATCTTTCCTGACGAGTCGATTCTTGTCGTGGCTTCACTCTGTTGTTATGCCAATATTGTGAACTACCTTGTTTCTAGTGTAGTCCTAGAAGATTGGACGAATATCAAGAAGGATAATTTCTTTTCCAAAACCCATTTCTACCAATGGGAAGATTCGCTATTATTAATGGAAGAAAAGACTGCATTTGGTGCCAGTGTATTCCTCGGGAGGAGCATCATAGTGTCCTCGAGCATTATCACTCAGTCGAATCTGTTGGACACCATTCTGAGACAGAATGGCACCAAAAGTACTATAGTATGGCCTCTGGTGGCCGACACTATTGAAGGATGCCGTAGCATATGTGAAGCATTACAATGACTGTCAAAGATTGGGAGGAAGACTTATGGCAAAGGACTCAATGACCTTGAAATTTACTCAGATTTCATATATGTTTGATGCATGGGGCATTAATTTCATAGGACCCTTTCCCAACAGTCAGGGATTTGAGTACATCCTTCTTGCCATTGATTACGTGAGTCACTGGGTTGAAGCTATCCCATCATGAGCTGCATATAATTATGTAGTTTGTCGGTTTCTACGAGAGAACATCATTTTGTGGTTCAGGATTCCGAAGATTCGAATATCGAATGGGGATAATCACTTCATTAACAGAGAGGTTAAATAATTAACAAAGGAGTACAACATCGAGCATCGAGTCGTGTCTCCTTATCATTCCCAGATCAATGGCATGGTAGAATTATCAAACCAAGAATCAAGATAATCTTGCAAAAGCTTGTGAAGCCGGACATAAATAATTGATTCCAACTCTTGTACTTTGTCCTTTGGGAATACAAAACATCTTACAAGTCTCCCTTGGGTATATCGCCCTATTATCTTGTGTATGGAAAGTCATGCCATCTTCCCGTGGAACTAATCCACAAATCATTATGGGAAATCAACGTCTGCAACTTGCACTCACATAAAATTGGTCAGCAAATAAAAGAGGATATGAACAAGCTCTTGGAATTTCGATACTATGCTTACGATAACACATCTATGTACAAGGAGAGGGCTAAATGCTACCATGACCGACACATCAGACGAAAGACCTTAGAGACTGGACAAAAAGTGTGGCTATTTGATGCAAAGTTGAAGATATTTTCGGGCAAATTTAAAACTAAATAGACGGGTCCATTTAGAGTGAAAGAAGTATGTGACAACGGAAGCATCATGATATCAGATTTGCCAGCTAACGCACAACCATTTGTCGTCAAAAGCCAGTTACTAAAGCTGTACCTTGAGCATGACAATTTCTTGGTCGTTGTCAATTCCATTCAGATCATATGCAATGAAGAAGCCTCCACAACCTCAGCAACATCGAAAGATTCATATAATGTCCCTCAAAAACTCTTCCTTTAGTTTTCTTCTTTTCAATTGTATTTTCTATTTTATGCTTTCTTTTCCTTACTCATCACTTCTATACTTAGGGTTAGCTTTATCTTAAGTATAGGTGGATGAGCGATCTCCTATGTTCATTCTTTGATCCCCTCACTTGTCTTCTCTTATTGATATTGTCTATATATACTTAGCGATGTCTTACCCTAAGTATAAGAGGAGACAAACTAAGTTGTGATTTATTTATTCCCATCCTTGACCCTCCCTGCCTTATGTACGGCATGCTATATTTAGGATTATTTGATCCTAAGTATGGGGGAATGATCAACTTCTCATTCTTCCATTCATTATTCATTAGTCATTGTAGTATAAGCTTCTATCTACTTAGTAGAAGTTATGTATTTTCTTTTCTCTTCGATCTATGAGGACATAGCTCAAGCTAAGGATAGGGGTCGTATATACTATGTATATATTTTAGCCATAACTCGTACTTTCTTATTTTCAATAAATATGTCTAAAATACATTAAGTATAACAACATACTTGGATAAAATTCATTAAAATTCTTTGTATATACTGATAATAAATCAGGTAAAAATGTTTTGCAAAATGTTTGAAAAATAGTTTTGAAAATTCTTGGAAAAATCTTTTGAAAACTATTTGAAAAATATTTTATTAAATGTTTTCAACCTTTGTAAAATGTTTTGTTTGTATTCTTTTCTTTGTGTGAAATAAAATGTTTTGAAAATTTATTTACAAATGGTTTGGAAAATAGTTGCAAAAATAGTTTGAAAAATCTATACATACTGTTTGAAAAATCTTTGCAAAATAATTTTCAAATTTTGTAAAATGTTAGTAGAAATTATTTGTCAAATTAGTTTGCAAAATAAAATTTTCAAGGTCTTTGCAAAAAAAGTTTCAAATTATTTTGAGAACTATGTACATAATCCGAACAAATAAAGATTCTTTACAAACCTTGTATATACAATCTTGTAAATTCCTTTAACCCAACCCATGTAAATAAAAGGATGCATGCCCATGTAAATAGCTGCATTTATTAACTCTTTGTTCCAAAAATATTTTTATTTGAAAAATCCCTATAAATTTTCAAGATTCAAAATCCCAAAAACATTTGCAAAAGCCTTTTAAAAAATTGCAAAAAAGTGTGCAAACCTTTTAAAAAAATCCATAAAAATTTCAAAGCTATAAAGTAACATCACAAAAACATTTTTCTTGCATTGTAAATTTTATTCATATTTTTCAGAGTAACATAGACAATCGAACAAGTCCAAACAAAGTTCGGACATTGGAGCTTGGAATATACCTTAATACACTTAATTTCAAAGGAGCCCATTGAGGACTGGAAGTGGAGATATTTCAGATAGCCTTGACTTAATTCTTTAGGTTCCATAAGACTTTGTTCATGAGTCAAATCAATGTGCTTAAATCGAATCCTTAATGTCATCCGTATGACTCTTGAGACAGTGACATGACTGGAAACCTTGCACCTAGAACTTAGCTCAACTCAGATGGATTGTAGAAATATCTCGAAGTCTAAGTCGAGCTGAGGCAAGGCTATTTTGTCAAGGGTGGCTCAGGAACCATTTTCAGGATTGCCAACACTAGTGCTCTAACCCGCTTCTTTTGGTAACAATGATATCTGAAGTCTAGAGATGGATTGAGACAATGCCTTGGATGAGGAATGGTCTAGTGGCGCAACTTTCTCCAAGACTCCAAAAAATGGGTGGAACAAAAAGATTCTGTATCAACCGAGGCATAAGAAAGAATGCATAAGTTGTACAAAGTCAAAGAAAATATCCAAAGAATCCTATACCAAAAATTTTACAAAAATTTGAGCTTCAGAAAAAGCATGTTTCTTGGTGAAGAATCGACTACACTGACCGACTCCACAAGGGAATGAAGACTACGCTAGTCCATTCCCACTTCTTTTCCCATCCTTCTAACTTCCCCATTCGTAAAGAACAGGAGCACCGAACCTTAGAAGGGAATATCTGTCTCTATGAGGACGAGTTACCATAAGAGTAGATGCCTTGATGATTCAACGATTTTGTCTGGGGAGAGCTGAACCAGTTCACACAAATGGTTCTATCACTTCAAGGTAGCAAGAATATGAGACTGAGAGGATGATTCAGAGCTGGCTGTGAATTGGACTGGATGATAGCAGTATGTAACTTAAGGGTTGTTTTGTCACACTTCCTGACTTCCATGTGGTTCCGAACACATCATTAATCCAAAGGCCTTCTTTGAGCTCCAAACCTTGACTTTGTTAAGACAAGTTTAAAAGTCGATAATTATTCCAAGTTTTTCTTTTTCTTTTCTTTATTCTTATTTCTGCACTTATTGCACAAGTGTTTTCTAGGGAATAGTAAAGCCAAGTATATGGGGTGATGAATCTCCATTTCACCATCTTTATTCTTTCATTTTCATCTTTAATCCCTAGCTAAATTTATGTAAATATCATTATTTTGTAATAATTAGCATTCCTTATTTATTATATAAATTACATTGTCTAAAGTCAAAATTAAAGAATAAAGAAAATAAAAGAAAAGGAATAAAATAACCAAGGTATTTTATAACCCTAAACCCCGAGCTTAAGTCAAGAATTGATATGGTAAATAAGGAATAATACAGGGGGAGATAAGGGCCAAGAAGAAAATAAAATCTCATTCTTTTATTCATTAATAATTCATTTTTAGGACCCATTTTATTCTCTATTAGTTATTCATCAGATAAATAAATTGTGTACATGAAAGTTGTAGATAAAAATATATAGAAAAAATTAAATCAACTTTTAGATGAGCTTGTAAGGAGCTTCTTCCCTATCTTCTTACTCAGGGCGAAACTCTACTTTAACACTATGTGCATCGGGTTGCTGGATTGAATTCTGTCTGGCCGTAGGAATACCAGGCGCTTGTGAATACTGCACCTACATCCTTGGACCTACTACAAAATTTACTTCACACAAAAATAATACACAGTGTACATTTTATAATCAGAATAAAAGCCAAAATGAAAAATTCCCAGACCCCTATGTTCTCAATAAAAACTCAAAATACATGAAGATCACATTTAATTGTAACTTTTAATTAGATACTTAATGAAAGTGGTTTGTCTTAATTTGGAATTAAGGTGTGAAGTTAGGTTTTGGGCCCTTATTGTATATATTTTACATGAATAAAATATTCCTTTTATTTATTTTTTATCTTTTTTTTTTATAATTTTATATTTTATAATTTTGTACGATTATTTATAATGTATGTAAATATTTACAATAGAATAAAACCATGAAGCAAACACAAAAATACATAATCATTATAAATACATACTTGAAATACATATACTTATATGAAATATGCCTCTATTTATTTAAATATACAAGTAACATCAGAAAAATAAAAAAAATACATTTATGTATGAAAAAATAAGTAACAAATATCCAAATTATGAGAATAAAATAATGAAAATAAAAAAATAAGATATACATAATATAGGTATATATACCTATAAATACAACCATAAAAGGTAATGTATAATAAGTGAACCCGTAAAAACAAATAAAAATCATAATTAAATACTACAGAAAATACTCAACATTTTTTCAATTTATTACCTAAAATTAATAAAATAATTTGTTATTTATTCTTTATTGTACAAGGCATTTTTGCTTTGCATTTTTTGTTGGTCCATGTGGACCAACCAGAGCACATCTATTGTTGGCATTGGTCAACTGGCTATCTCTTCTCTACAATGTGCCAGGACCTCGAGCGCACCCCTCTTTTCACATCCGCATGATTGCTCTGATAGACGAATTGCCTCATGTCCTTCATGAAAAATCTTCCCATCACAAGCGACATCCACACCTACTCATTGGATTTCATAGATCTACCTTGAGCCTCTCAATAATTGATCTCGAAAATCACCCAACCTTGTCTATAAATAAAACCCAAATTCTTTCCATTCCCTTTTGATCCCTCTCCGAGATTTTTAATCCCTCCAGTCATGTGAGTGTGAGTTCTCCAGTGATAAAGGAAGCTTCCCTGAGGCTTGGAGCGGTGCAGGAGAAGAAGAGGGGGTCCATGTATCACTCCGGTGATGTCCTACTCCTTGGCTTCCCGGTCAGGAAAGAGATGCATATTTTAAATTACTTGGTATATTTCTTTCCGTGGTTTCAATTCTGGATTTAGTTAAGTGTTTAGTTCATTAGAGTAGTTAAATTTTCGATTATTCATTTTCTGGAGCTATTAGGGATCTGGCCATTTCACTGTGATCCAACCTTCATACCGATGCACCAACCATCCCGTCTCGCTCCCTGATCATTTCTCCATCGATCTGTATCATTTTCCCCTTTAAATCGAGCCTTGATTTCAGAAGATCAAAGCTCCATCTTTCATCCTCCCTGGAGCCACACCCACCATGTTATTCACAAGGTTTCAGACCTCCTTTTTGGTTCGAGAGGAGCCTCTCACGCACCGAGTCTTTTGTGCAATACCAGCCTCCCAAGGAACCACATGGAGCCTCGCTTCGAGGCATTTTGCACCTCCTAGGTCACCTGAAGTACTAGCTACTCACCAGATCTCCACTGATGAAATTTGGATCTTTTGGAGGTCCTTACCAATGCGAAATGGTCCAAGGAATCTACAGAGCCTTTCGATGTGAAGATTGGTGCTCGGAGTCACATGGAATCGGAGATCGATGTTCAGCCTCTCGATTGTTCTCTGTGTTCTTGTTGATACTCCAGATGTCGTCGGATCAGGAGGTCTCCCCAGTTCTATTCTCCACCATTGGATCAAGACCAAAGCAATGTGCAACCTCATGCGTCAATGCATTTAAATGATGTACACCCTGTCGTTAGATGGTGCACAAATAAAGGGTAATTTGCATTTCAACCCCTCCATTTTCTTTATTTTGCTTTAGTACTAAATTATTCTTATGGAGTGTAAATAGTTCTGTAAAATTCGTATATAGTCCCATACGCTTTCGTGTACTTACCCATGGGTCCACGCCACTCAGTAAACATGGGCTTGCCATGTGAGTTGGGGATTTGGCAAGCACGCCCATATTTTGTATATTTACTTTTAATACAATAAATTGTATATTCAGTAAATATTTTTGTGAAAAAATTGCATATAGGACCAAAACTCTTGTATTTATGCAAATATTCATGGGGTAGATACTGTTGAATATAAGATGTGCGATCGAATTCCAAGTGCTCAAAATGGTGTAGCGATGCTGATTCATCTTCAGAAAGTAGATCTCGATCGGTGATGCTTCCTCCAGACGGTCCTCTCTTATTCATCCCCTTCTGTTACAGGCGGTGGAGTATCTCGTTGCTTTGTTCAAGAAGAGGTGGCTTCATGCTAAGATGGCGAACGACTATTCGAATCTTCAATGAAAGTGTCAATCGATCCCAAATGCATGTGTTATTTATGCATGTGCTCCATATTAGGTGGAGATCTTCATTTTAATATCCAGGTACTGGAATAGATTCTCCTGGTGTTGGAAGGAATAATGTCTCGACCTGGTTCAACTCCAGACTTTGATGCTTCATCTGGCTTCCATATGCAAATCACTCTAGGCATTGTACATGTTCTCGTGAATTTCAAGTGACTCGAGGTCGAACGTAGATCCCAACTCAGATACGAAAGCATGAGAGAGGGAGTCTTGGGAAGGTGAAGGATCAGCTCCTAATTCCAACCATCGAGCGTGGATGGAGGATAATATGTCTGTTGTATAGAACATAAAATGTAGGGGAGATCAATGGCTATGGATTCGTCGATGTATTTGGACGTCTTTGAAGTAAATATAGAGAGAAGATGATAGGAATCGAGAAGATAAATAATAAAGAAATGTAAGGAAAAGAGATAGATTGCAAAAGGAGAAGAAGGAAGGCTAACTAACCTAGATCTAACATGGATTGTTCGGATTGCCTAGGAATGAAGCTCGACAAAGCTTCGTGATCATTGTTTCAACCAGCAGCAGACATGGGAGGCTTGGCGAATGGCGTAACTAAGCTCACGCCGATGACGATCGTGTCGATCTGCTAGCTCCTCGACCTATCTGGATGGAAGAATCTTGAGCTCTATCGTGTCACCCCGGAGCATGGGAGAAATGCAAATGGTCGATCTGACGAAGATAATGGAGGTGTACGCCTTTTATAGAGAAGGAGAAGAGGAGTTCGATAGGGGTTGAGCGAACAACCTAATGTCAAGTCGTTGGGGGCAGTTGGGTTTGATTGGAAGGAAAGAGGAGGCAGTACCAGGCCGACACGAAGGAGATGGGCATCAAGGAAGAAGAAGAAAGGATGGAGGAGGAAAAGATAGAGGATAGAGAAAATAATAAATAAATATAATAAATAAAAGGAAAATATTAATTAATTAAATTAACACAATAAATTATAAATAATTTAATAAATAACTTAATTATATAAATATTATTTAAATAGTAAAAGAAATAGCTATATAAATACATATATTTAACTAATTTAATTATTTTATAATTTTAGTTTTTTTATTAATTTTTTTATGTTAATACTATAATATTAATAAAATAAAATATCAAAAATACAAGAAATTTAATAGAATAAAGTTAAAATACATTGTACAATTATACTAATGGGGCTCAAAATCTACTTTTGCATATTAACTTCGATTTTTAGTGAAATCACTTTTATTTGATGGATACTTATGAAACAAACATTAAAAGTAAGTACACTCAATTCGAAGTTCATATGGTCGAGTTATGAGGTTTGGAAGTTCGGCTTTACGTCGTTTTGATTTTGAGATTTTTTTATATTTATTAATAATTAATTTGAAGTTATATTTTTATATTTTTCAACTGATTTTTATAAACAAGTTAGAAAAACATTAAGTGAAGCAAGATTAGGAATAATTAAAAGCAAAATAAAGATGAAGTATATGCATATAATACATATATACAAAGGGGTCCAAATGCCAAAACTCACACGTTTTATTCTAATATTTTTTGGTATTTTCTTTTATTTTTTTCTCTTTATTACTTTATTTTAGATAAAATAAGGTTTAAATATATAATATTTTAAATGAGGTTAGAATGTTAATTATGAGAATTATTGAATATTTACATGTATTTTACGAATGATTTTAGCAAAAATTAAATAATAAATCCAATGAATCATGGATTCATCAGCCATCAAATTGATAGAAATTAGACTAGTTATGATTCATAGGTAAATAATGATGGTGATCTAAATATAAATTCAACCATAGGATGGGTCGAAGCAATGGTCCATCAACAAGCAAAAGAAAAAGGAAACCACAACAAGTGGGAAATGTTTGACCTGATATATAGTAGAGAATGTTTATAACCTCAACAGTAAATGACCTAAAGGAGTAAGAAACACGAGTCCCCAAAAAATGACTAGAGTAGTAGCAGCCTTGTCGCTTCTTTTCATTGTTTGTTCTTGGTTAAAGTTTCATTGACCCCATCTTGTTGGAGAGGTAAAACCAACTCATCACCTTTATTCTTTAATTTTTGACTTAAAATCCCAGTTTATTGCATGTAATATCATTAATTTGTGAAAATAAACAACAATTAAATCACATTAAATATTGTATAAGTTATTGTACAAAATATGGTACTCATGCAAAAATAAAAGAATAAAGAAAATAATAAAAAATGGGGTGTCAAACTCACTGAGTGAATATAGAACCTAAGATCTATTCATCATGATGACTTGGTCGACAAGGAATAAAATAGGGGGAGATAGAGCGGCCAATTATGCATCAAATACGATACAAGAACACTAATTTTATAGGCCAATAAATATAGTTTGGGAGCTAATTTATAATTTTTACACATTAAACCAATAAACTTCAAACAACAATATTATACATAAAAATACAAGGAAAATTCAAAATTTATTTCACTAAAAAATAATGCACAGTGTGCTCAGGACACACGAAATAAAAAGACGGCTTTTGCATCATAGCTTCAATTCCAATGAAACTACTTTCATTTTGTGGATAATTTAATTTTAAATACAATCGAGGTGAGTTTGGATCAATTTGAGTTCATATGGAGAAGATATTGATCAGTAAAGTTTTGTTTGCGGCTTTTTCATCTGAGTGTACCTAGTGTATTGTGCATCATTTATTTTGTTCAGTATTTTCCTTATTTCTATACATTAATATGTATAGGTCTTGTGTTGAACACTTTATTATTTAAGGTGTGTATAATAAATAAAATAGTGTGAGTTTGAGCTATTTACATAGTTGGAATGCTGCTTGAACAGAGAGGTCTTGTGGTACACACAAGGCGAGACCATAGTCGTTGTGACCGACGTGAAGCTCGAGCAACAAATTCAACAATCAACCCACACAATAATGTAAATCAATCAAATCAAGTGTGAATCAAAATTTATTATATCCCTACAAAGAATGTGTCTAGTGGATGAGCAATTAGGGTATAGAACACAGGAAATGCGGGATGTAGCAGTGACGAATCTCCATTTCATCACCTTTATCCTTTCATTTTAGCCTTTAAACCCTAGCAGAATGCATAAATATCTCATTATATTCTGAAAATAAATGTTCATTAATTTATACTACATATTATATAATATATTATACGTGTAAAGTATTTATTTCCAAAATAAAAGAATAAAGGAAAAAAAGAGAAAGAGAGAAGTGTCAATGACATTGAAGTGACCCTAGCCCCTAAGACTCAGTCATCATGATGACTTAGTCGATAAGGAATAAAATAGGGGGAGATATGGCAGCTAATTATACAGAAGACACAAATGGATCACTCTACAAAATAGGCCAATAATTGATTTTGAGAACCTATTTTATTATTTATTATTTATATCTCAAATAATGAAACATTGTACATGAAAATTATAGATAAAAAATGTATAGAAAAATAAAAATTTATTTCACACAAAAATAATATATAGTATACATGTTATACACAAAATAAAAAGACACAAACCAAACTTCACAGACCCATGTCTCCCAAATAAAAACTCAAAATGTATCAAAATCACCTTTAACAATATATTCTTATAATAAACTATTTAATTAAGGTCGTTTCATATTTTTTGGAGTCAAGATGTGAAAGTTAGGTTTTAGACTCCTATTGTACAATATCCTGAATAAAATATTCATTTTATTTATTCTTCATTGTTTTATAATTTTAAATTGTATAATTCCTACAATATTATTTATAGTATATGTACATATTAAAATTAGACTAAAATCATTTATAAAACATTAAAATAAAATATGTATATAAAAAACATAGATGAAAATACGATAACTATACATATATAATAATTATACCAATTTATTTAAGTGTATATATCATTTCAGAAAAATATAATAAAAATATATTTAAGTATATAAAAATAAATTATAACTTTATAAAATAACATAATAAAATAACAAAATTAAAAATACAAAATAAAAATAAAATACACAAAACATAGAAGAATATACCTATAATTAACCCCTAAAAATTAACTTGCAAATAAAAACCTTTAAAAAATAAAAATATGTATAAAATACTACAGAAAACTAGAAACATTTTTTATAACCTAAAAAATAAAAAAATCAAATACTATTTATTTTTCATTTTCCCATGCATTTCTATCATGGAATTTCCTGAATGGTCCACGTGGACCAACCAGGCACCTACAAATGTTGACCTCGGTCAACTGTACCTTATCTCTTGTGATGTGTGTCAGAAGTCACGCGAGCACTAGTTTTCCATTTTCTCTATTACCCCATCTTTACTCATTACTCTCGAGACCACCGTCATTGTGTAGCCCCTTCGTCCCTCATCTTCACCCATCTCCATATCTCCACCTACCACTGTTCGATCCCACACCATCGCTCCTTGATACTCCCTCAAAACTCACTTATAAATGTACCCCCTTCGCCCCTTTTTATTTGTGATCCCTCTTCTTCAAGTTTTATCCCATCAAATAACTCTTGTGAGCTTCTCCATGGTGACAGCAAGGTTGGGCTCGTGGTTTGCAGCGAGGAGAGCTAGCGGAGGAGGCAACTCCACCCCACCACCAGAGCTCCTCTGGCTGGTTCTACTCTAGAGCCCCCATGCTCTATCAAGCCCCTTTTTCCATCATTGTTAGGTAACCTTGTAATTTAATTTCCATTTCGCATCATTAATTTATAGTTTAATCAAGCGATTAGTGCTCAAATCAAAAACCCCCAATTCCTGGAGCTAAGTCTCCACGTCAAAATCACTGTGATCGAATCGTTGACCCGCCCTGACTTTCACATCATCTCATTCCCATTCACATTCTCCACCAATTCCCCACTTCATCCAACCCAGATCCATCGTGGATCTGGGATCCGAACTCCGTCCGCTACTTCACGCCAGAGCTCCCACTTCCATTCCATTTTTATCATCATTTCAAGCAAACCCTGGGTCAAGGAGATAGACCTCATGCTTAGGAGTGTTTTGGTGCTAACTTGCAGGTCTGAGGAAGCATCTGGAACCTCAACGACCACCTGGAGTTGTTCCAGGTGTTTCAACCTTGCTTGAGCATTTGGGGCCCTCTCGCTTTGCCTAGACCCTGTAGTCATAGGCGGAGGAAGCCCAGCTACCTACTGGGCTCGTTGGAGGAGTGAAAGACTTCCGGAGCTCGGAGGAACAACAGATCGAAGTTCGTCAGAGTGTTTTTCTTTCTCATTCTTGTAGAGCCCTTCCCTGTCGTTCGATCAATAACAACGGTCTAGATTTAATCTGGATCGTTGATTATCCACGAAGGGTTATGCGTAGAGGGTCGCACGATCAGACACGTGGCGACTCCAAGATGATTGGACCCTGGCATATAAGGGGGTAAATTTCATAGACCCCCTCATCTTTTTGTAATTCCTTTGAAGTCTTGTAAATATTTTATCTAGTTTAAAAATTTGTAAATAAATTTCATGTAGCCCCTGAGCTTTTGTATAGTACAATTTAGTCCCTACCAGAGTCATGTGCATGTGCACGTTTTATCTTATAAAATTTGCATGTAAACCCTTGTGGGTTATTGTAATTGTCGTTTAATATATAAAGTTGGAATAACAGTGTTACATTTTGAGTAAAATTACATTGGGACCCTCGCTTTTATTCATATTTGTAAGTATACCCCTACTAGATTGAATACTTTTGTAAGTAATTTTTTATTTATTAAAATAGTTATCGTGCCCCAAAAATTTACAAAAAATAGGAGTAGGTATCAGGATGCATGCTTGTTTACGTTAGAATTTTGCATTTGCATTATATGCCCTCTCCTATTTTCTAAAAATCATATGGTGCACGATCAATCCTTGTTTGCCTAAAATAGCCAAAAACGTATAAAATTATTTTTCAAAATATCCAAAAAATATATTATGTTTATTTCAGTTTTTTTACATTTAAGATTAAAAAATCACCAAAAATAGAAAAGAAAATGCTTACAAATTGAAAACTCCTAAAATCTTCATAAAAATCTATAAAATTCCTAAAATTCCAAAAATATTACTTTCTATTATAATTTTATTTACATTATTATATATTTATTAAAATTGATTTGGAAAATTGTGGTCTTAATTTCCTATTTTTAATTTCCATTTCAAACTCGGACTATTAGTTTATCCCTGATTTAGGGTATTTTCAACTTTAAAAATATATATAAATTAGCAAAATTTTCTAAAAAATCACAAAACTATTAAAAATACAAATATTTATCTTTTTATTTTAACTTTTTTATTTCTATATATATTAGTTTATACTCAATATATAGCTCTATTATATATCTTTAAAAAAATACAAATATAAAAATATAAAAAATATAAAAATCAGGAAATTAAAAACAAAATACATAAATATAAGATGATAAAAATAAAAAATAATTAATTAAAAATTAAAAACGACATTACTTGACTAATATTGTGCATAGTTATATACATATAGACATACATGTATTATTTATTTATAAATAATATAGAGTGATGCATTGTGTGTTCCTTGTGTTGGACACCCTACTCTACTTGTCACTATACGATCTTTTTTGTAGGGTTTATAATTAATTTTGATCCACACTTGCTTTTCAGTGATTATTATTTTGTGTGATTAAGTGTTGATTAATTGAGGTTTTTCATGGGTCACCACAGCGATTGTGTCTCCACCTTGTGTGAGACATATTTTGACCCATGCAAAATCCCGATTATCAAATGGTGTCATTGTTGGGGAGCAATTGTGCATAGATTGATTTGAGTTTGATTGTGATTTATTTATCTATACTTTTCCTTCGTGTATTTTTCTGATTTATTTGATATCATTGATAACCTATCTAATCACATCTTCTTTGTTGACTTTATTGCGAGGGACCATAGACCAAAGAGGATCTCTTAGGTGATTCTGCACAGCCTTGGGAAGCGGAGATATCTATTCTACCCTAATCGAAAGGAGAGAGCATCAATGGACACTTAGAAGATTTTTGGGAGACTGCTTTACCTTGCATTTTTTGTATTTATTTTTGTATGTAAGTGAGACAGAGACCATTTTTATTGTAATAGACAAGACTCTCAGGACACTTATGACACTTCACGACGTCCAATGCCTGAGGGATTGTTCCCTTGGGAGCCTCATCGGTTTTGCCGTAATTTTTATCACCTTTTTATTTTGTTTTCCGATTTTATTTTATTTACTTTGTGTGATTCAGCTCTAGTATTAGGATTCATTGTCGATAGATTAAGGCCAAACACATAATAACCATTGCATTTATCTATAGTTCATTTGGAGTTAGTCAAATTTTGAATTTCTCTTCACTTAGTCTCAGAACCACATGCCTCGAGAGTCCTCCATACAGCGCTTGCAGGACCAACTGTGGTGGGCATCGAGGAAACTCTAAGACCGAACCCTTAGGTTCTATTCTTGGTGTTTATCATATTATGCTTCACGATAGTAGTATATCGTCATCTAGGGCAATTTCATCAGTTTCATTTGCATATAGTTTATATTTCAATTTTGTTTAGCATCCTTGCTTGTAGAGTGTTGGAGGTAAGGTGAGCATTTCTCTTTAGCATACATTATCGTTTTCGCCTTGCATTGCTTTTCTGACTCTCCCTCTGATTTTGAGCACCTATGAGCTAAAAAGAATTGAATCCCTTGATAGGCACATGCATTCGTATTAAAAATCCAAAAAAGTGACAATTGAGACTGTTAATATTACTTGACCCTAAAAAATATCAAACTGAAAATCATTGTCTTGGGGTGAGTAATCCCCTCATTGTGTCCATTTTAAATTGCTCACGTACACACTAAGGACTAGTGCCTAGATCACATTCAGACTTCCTAAGTGTCTGTACAATTTTTAACTTCTCACGTAACTAAAAAACAGACAAGATAAAGAGACCAAACTTTTACGGTCTTCGCCGAGTTGAGTAGGTGAATTGAGGGGTTTGTTTTGTGCGTGTTTGTTTGTGTTTGCTTGTGTGTATACTCGATCTATCTATGTATTTGCGTCTTTCTTCTCATTTCTTTTGACTTGATCATCGTGCTCTCCCGATCATTTTCTATTTACTTCGAGATGACTGATTGGAGCGCCTTTAATCTGGATTTTGTGAATCCCTCTTGCCCTCCAGCCAGTTCACCTCCTTTTTTCTTAGAAGACTTTGCTCCTAATTTTTGTACATATCTGCCTCAGCCACGGTATCAGGACCTAGATTTTTACCCACATCCACCTTCACATACAACTGAGACTGACCTATTGGAGTCATCTTTCATGGAGTCCACCCTTGAGCTCTTGACCCAGATGATGGAGTATATGAGACAGAGGATTGATGACCTCACTAGTATAATAAGAGCGACCATGATACTCTATCATTTTATGATATGGGTTCACTCGAGGATTTCCATGAGAGCTTGCAATCGCCCAAAATATAAAAATTGAGAAAATTCAAAAATCCAAAAAGAGTTCAGGAGACAGATGGTCGAATCAGACTGTGAGGAGAGGGCTCGCATGCCAGATCATTTTCCCACACATACATTCACAAATTGTCCCATCCTCAACCCTGAGGACAACATTGTACAGACTGCTCTTTATCGTCCTTTTGTCGATGATGATTTGGATCTCCTTCCTTGTATTAAGGAGGTCCAAAAATTAAAAAAAATTGACTGAACCCGAAGTGGTGGCCACCATTCATGAGATCATTCAAGCCCCACTTCAACAGGCCACTGCCCATGCAGAACCCATTTATGTTATAGCCCCACAATTTATCTTATAGGAGTAGAACCCATTTATCTGCTCCTCAAACCAAGAAGAGAAAGCGGAGGAGCACATCTGAGCATCGTATTTTGCACACAACCACTTCCCATGCCATCACCCATTGTCCATGTTAGAGGAAAAGGAACACAGCTGCACCATTCATTTGATGCACATACTTGTGAACACACTCTCCTTGATGGTGGTGCTTCAATTAGCATCATACCCTTCTCACTGGTACAGTATCTTCACTTAGGGCCTCTAAATAAAATCAGGATGATAGTTCAATTTTCCGATGGATCTATCAAGAGGCTAAAGGGTATTCTAGAGAATGTTGTCATATATGGATTCAGGGCATGAGCTACAATGTTGATTTTGTCGTATTGCTCATGGAGACCTCCACTGGGGAGCACTCTCCAATCATCCTGGGATGACCCTTTCTCACCTCTGCGAGAGTCGTTATTGATTATGGATCAGGAGAGATTCATCCTACTGATAAAAGCAAAGTGGTCATCACTGCACCCACCGCCGACTAGAGACCTGCATCTGATGCAATCACACCTATCTTATCTAACCCCGAGGACTATGATCTTGATGAAACTATCAGAAATTTTTGCCATATGTTCAATTCGACTGAGACCCGAGAATTCCTCTCCAAGGAGGAAGACTCAGAAAAGTATAGACCTCGGAGTTCCTTCTTCTGGTGTTTGGCGATGTGTTGATGACATCCGCAGGATTTACATGATTGCATTGTTATGCAGAGGACAGATATTAATAAGACTAAGGTCGAATTTGATCTTGTTACTTTTATCCAAGAATATGGGTCTTTTGATGAGAATGAAGATCCGGTTGAGACTTTAAAGGAAAAACATGACTCGACTACAAATGAGTTCATTCCTTTTGGTTTTGACCTAAGAGAGACCTTGCAAGATGACCTTGATCTTACTTCTTCCAATGATGAGTTCATCCCGTTTCACTTTGACATCTACAAGACACCCAAGGCTGAACCTAGCCATAGTACTTCCACTGACCCGTTTGTGCCTTCTCACCCTAGAATCACTGAGGATCTTCAACAGGTCAAACCTGATTGGTTTCTGTCCATTGTGAACCTCGATATCATCCTGTACCTTGTCAAATCCATTCCTCAGCAGTCCTGCAAGAAGGTTCGCTTTTAACCTTCCTGATTTTTTGTATATCACTCTGTTGTACATCCACATTAATCTTCCTTCGTCCATCTTCTGTATTACTCATGTACCCCATTTTCGTGTGTGCCTTGCTTAGGACATACTTTGTCCTAAGTATAGGGGGTGGACAAGCCGAGTGTTCATTATCCATTTCGTTTCATCTCTCTTTTTGTTCCCTATACTTAGGGACCTTTTGCCCTAAGTATAGGGGGAGTGATGCGTACTTTCTCTTTCATTTTCATCTCTCTTTTCTTCTTTTATTCTTTTCCTTTTCCTTTTTCTTTTTCTACCGAAAAGGTGTCACCCTTTTTGTCATTCTTCTATACTTAGGACATATTTTGTCCTAAGTATAGGGGGGCTATGCACCATGGATTCTTTCATTCTTTGATCCTCTCCACTATCTCCTCTTCTTGTCTATATGTAGGAATATCTTACCCTAAGTACAAGGGGAGACAATCTGAGTACGACCTGTTCATTCTCACCCTTGATCCTCCCTTCTTTGTGTACAATCTGCTATACTTAGGATTATTTAATCCTAAGTATGGGGGGAAGGTTGACTTCTCATTCTTTCATTCATTTCTTATCATTTATTCTTTAGACTTTTCTATACCATATACGAGTTATGTCTTCTCTTTTTCTCTCTAATCCATGAGGACTTAGCTCAAGCTAAGTATAGGGGAGTCGTATGTGTTATGTATATACTTAAGACATAACCCATATTTTCACATTTTTTAATAATATTCTGGCTAAAAAATATGATTAAAATTCATTAAATTAACTTAATAAAATGATGTTTATTATTCCTCAAATTCTTTTTAAATCATTGATTAAGAAATCAGGTAAAAATTTTTTTGAAATATGTAAAAAATAGTTTGAAAATATTTTTGAAAAATATTCTGAAAACTGAT
The DNA here is from genome assembly GCA_037367405.1 of Ottelia alismoides. Classification (NCBI taxonomy): domain Eukaryota; kingdom Viridiplantae; phylum Streptophyta; class Magnoliopsida; order Alismatales; family Hydrocharitaceae; genus Ottelia; species Ottelia alismoides. The sequence goes on from JAZKJV010001179.1 coordinate 327,621, forward strand.
TCGAAAATGTTTTGTTAATATTTTCAACCTTTATAAAAATCTTTTTATTTGAAAATTTTCCTTTCTTTATGCAAAATAAAAATGTTTGAAAAATTATTTTAAAATTTTTGGAAAATGGTTGCAAAAATATTTTGAAAAATCTATATACACGGTTTGAAAAACCTTTGTAAAACGTTTTTCAAATGTGTGTAAATGTTTGTAAAAATTCTTTGTAAAAAATATTTTGGACTATGGTAATTCAAAACTATTTGTAAAATGATTTTCAGGTAAATTTAAGGAATATATACATTACACCGAAATTCTTTATGAATTGTTTATTTATAAAAATGATCACTTACCCCTTGTAAATTCTTAACAACCAAACTCTTGGAATTATAAGATGCATATCCATATAAATATTTGTACATAATTTTTATCCAAAATCTTTTGTTTTCAAAAATCACAAAACTTTTTGCAAAACTAAAAATACCAAAAATGTTTGCAAAATCTTTTTGAAAAATACCAAGAGAAATGCATTTGCATCATCTTTTTCAAAAATCCATAAAAAGTTCAAAACTTAGAAAAATTGCATCACAAAAATATTTTCTACATTGTACATAGCATTTGCATAGCATTGGCATTTTTTGGATTGAGCTTGATAATTGAACAAGTCTATGTAAAATCCAAATATTGGAACCAGGTTGGACCTTAAATGTACATAATAATAGGAACATTATAGGAGCTGGAATTGAGGTACTTCAGGTCTAGTTGACTTAATTCTTTGAGAATCACAAGACTTGGTTCATTGGATTCTTAACTTCCTAAGTAGAGTATTTCAAAGCACATGCATGGCTCTTGTCGACAATGACCTAACTTGGAACCTGCACCTTTCACTTGGCTCAACTTAGTTTGAGTGGTGAGGGGATTGGATTTGCCAGTTTGAGACACACATAAGTTGAAATATTTGTCCTCGTCTAGGGAGGGAAGTACACCCCAACCAGTCCAGTGGCAGAGACATCTAAAGATAGGAGAGTGTGGGTTGCAATAACACCTCAAAAGAGGGATAGTCTACTGGCTCAAGAGGAAAACCTTCTTATGTAAATGTTGTTGTATATAGTATTTCAAAAAAACAAGAGGCAAAAACTCCAAAAAAGTGGACAAGCCTGATTGAAAATATAATTTATGTTGGAGTGTCTATATTTGAATAGTCAATAAGAAAGATTGTACTTCGAAGTCATATCTTGTGAGCCTACAACTGGATGACTTGACAACATTTGTCATGCATCTTAGGATAGGTAGCTACACTAGCTACCGTCCATTCTTCTCTTCACCCCCTCCTCTTGAGTTGGTTGTCACTTGAACTTAAAAGGGAATACCTCACTCCTCCAGGAAAAAGTTGATGGATTGGGGAATCACTAGCTGGAGATGTCGGTCTCTTTGTCATTTTAGTTGGGGAGAGACACTATCATATGCAATGTACAAGTCATATTCAGAGTCATAAGGGTTTGCGTATGAGTTGAAATATTCCGACTTGGCTATTGAGGAGACTTGAGCAGAGTTTTGAGATTCTCGAAAGTTGTTGTATTTCAAATCCAATTCCCAATAAGGTTCCGCCCGTACTAAAATTCCAAAGGTCCGACTTAAGCACCAAACTTTGATTTTGTGAAGACAAGTTTAACAATGAAACTTAATCCATTTTATTTTTCTTTTCTTTATTTTTCCATTTTCTGCACTTATTGCATGAGTATTTTATAGGGACTAGAAAAGGAAAGTATATGGGGTCATGAATCTCCATTTCGTCACCTTTGTTCTATCATTTTGGCCTTAAAACCCTAGTAAATGCATGTCAATACCCTTAATTTGCATAAATTAACATTCATGCTTTGTTGTGTAAATATTGTATATATCATTGTTTTTAATGCTAAAATTATAGAATAAAGAAAAGAAAAGAATAAGAATAAAATATCAAAGATATTTTATGACCCTAAACCTCGAGACCTAGGCATCTTCGGTGGGAGATATGGGTCATTAATTCAACAAAAATCCTACTTAGTAATTCCTTATTTATTCATTTTCAGGACCTATTTTATTTTCCTTTTTATACCTCAAATACAGAAACTTTGCACATGAAAGTTGTAGATAGTAATGTATAAAAAATACAAAATTGATTTCATACAAAAATAATATACATAGTAAAAGGCATAGTCTGAATAAAATTCTAAAATCACAATATCCCCGACCCATATCTCTCAAATAAAAACACAAAATATATCAAAATCACATTTACTATTATATAAATTTTAATAAAATATTTAATGAAATGGTTTCATATTTTTTGAGTTAAGGTGTAAAAGTTAAGTTTTGGACCCCTATTGTATAATATACCCGATTAAAATATTCATGTTATTTATTCTTTATTATTTTTCAATTTTTATATTTTAATAATTTTGTAAAATTATTTATAATATATGTACAAATTAAAATATGAATAAAACCATAAATAAAACACTAAAATAAAATATGTATATAGAAGAATATACAATATCTATACATATTCAACAAATACATTTTATATTTAAATGTATATATTATATTAGAAAATATAATAAAAATATATTTAAGTATCTAAAAATGATTTGTAATTTTATAAAATAATAAACTAAAATAAAAAATAATAATATACTTTAAAACATAGATAAATATATCTATATATTAACCCTAAAAAGTAACTTGTAATTAAGTAACCTCAAAAAAATAAAAATCATAATAAAATAATATAGAAAATAATGAATATTTTTATTTTATAAATAATATTTAATTAATTCATTTATTAATTAATATTGAATTTACAAGCAATTTTCAACTATCTTTTTCCTGGTTGGTCCATGTGGACCAACCAGGGTCTTCCCTTCTTTAACCTTGGTCAACTGTACATCCTACTTCGCCCCTCTTCTGACAAACACTGTTCTCCCTAACTCTCTAACTTCGCCAAATTTTCAAGCATTATCCTTCAAACTAGGAGACTTGATGCCTTCATCGAAACTTTTCTCCCTTTGATCTGTCATTTTGCCCACTCTTCGCAATCATCAACTGAAGCTCCCTTTGTATGTAATCTTGTGACCTAGTAGCCCTCTTACCATGTTCTTAAATAAGCCCTGGTAACCTTCTTTTGCTTTTTGGGATTGGCCTTCAGCCGATGGAACCCTCAGGCCTTTGCACAACAAGGTTGAGGATGATGACAGCTCCTCCTTGGCTGACTTGAAGCGTGCATAAGGTGACGGAAGATTAAGTCCTCGTCGCTCGAAACTTGCTCTAACGATGCCATCTCCGGTCCTTCTAGAGGTTCATCGAGGTTAAGGGTAGCTTTCATTTCTTGTATTCCTTTCATGCATTTCGATTATGTCGTTTACTTCATGTTTAATCCATAGTTGTATCGTTGGATTCCAACTTAGTCTTCGTTAGAGTACAGAGCTCTGACCACTATTTAGACCACTAATACCCAACTGTGTCGACATCATAATCACCTCAGTTCCTTCCCCTGCCATTTCACAATCGCCTCGACCCATCCAGCTGCATGAACCTCCTTTGATCCAGCCCTGTGGTGTTCCTTCACCACCCTTCAGCTTAACACCTTCGCCCACCTCGCTCAGCCTTTGATCCTACCAAATAATGGCCCAAGAACCTTCGCCAAAGCTCCTTCTTCTTATCTGAATAGGTTCCTAGATGTATGAGCCTTGTTCGAGGTGAATCGCATCCAGGAGGATGCTTCCTGGTACCTTGGTCTTCATCGACTCGCGAGGACCCCTCTGATGGTCCTGGACTCTCTAGGTGGTACCAATCGTTGCGGAACCTCTTTGTCGAGCTCTTGAGCCTCTCAGCAGCCTGAAGGAACTTGTTGATCGCAAGATATTGCTAAAAGAAGGAAGAACACAGTTGTGTTCTTCCCATGTTCTAGGTGAATGAAGCAGAGCTGTCTCATGAGGCTTTAACTCCAGATTGCACAACAGCCCTTAGATCTTGGGCTTCAACCACCGTTGGATTAGAGGCCATATCTGATCCCAAGCATCCGATGGCGAAGCAGAATGGTGGATTCTCCATGGTCCGATGAACTTAAATGAATAATCCACAATCATCCGATCGCACATGATACGAGGTAAATTGTACAAACACCCTTGCCTTTTTCATTTTATTTATTTAGTATTGTAAATAAATTTGGTGTTGTAAATAAATATGAGATAATTGCAAGTACCCCCTTGTTTTTACTGCTTATTGCATTTGAGTATGTTCCAGGTCACCTCACGAGCAGTCCCACATTAGGTGGCCATTTTGCATAGATACCCTAGCAGGTATTTTTATTTTGAATTAGTCTAATAAATGTGAATATTAAATGTATATTTTTGGCAAATTTTCAGAAGGGACCCTGAGTTTTATTTAGTTACTTGTATGTCCCTACTAGTACTTGCATTTTTGTGTGTTTTCTTTGTTTATTGAATATAGCATTTATGCTAAAAAATTTTCCAAAAAAATAGACTCAAGTGTCTGACATGTTGTAGTTTTACGCTATATTTTGGATTCCATTTTTTGACTATTTTATTATTATACAAAAAATAATTTTGAGCACAAAATTCCCCTATTTGACTTAGAAAATACCAAAAAATAAAAAATCTTTTCGAACAATTCCAAAAAATATTATATGTGTTTATTTATTTATTTTCTAACTCCAAATGCTAAAAACCCAAAAATAGAAAAAGAAAATGCTTAAAAATAAAAATCTCCAAAAATATTTATAAAATAATAAAAATCCCTAAATACCCAAAAATAATATTTTTTATTTTCGAATTTTTTTATTTTATTATATATTTATAAAAAAAATAATTTGGAGAAATTTTGGTATTGTCGGTATTTTCATCTCCATTTTAATTCGTCCCATTTATTTTATTCCAATTTTGAAATGTTTTCAACTTTAAAAATCCTTAAAAATTATAAAATTTCCTTAAAAATTACAAAATAGTAGAAACATATTTAAATAGAAAAATATTTTATTTCCAATATTTTGATTATTTTTAGTAGTATTTATAATTATATGAGCTTACATTGTATATATAGCCTTATATATATATATATATATATTCTTATATTAGATATTAAGAAGAAAAATAAATATAAAAACTAAAAATATAAAGTAAAATATAAAAATATAAAATCAAAAATAAAATTTAAAAATTTAAAACAAAAAATAAATAAATAAAATAAAAAAACCCACAAAAAGAAACATAGACAAAGAGTTCATAATCATCTCTTGTGCTTCATAGCCTAATTTATCTAGTCTGTTCCATGTGATCGACCTCTACATGCTTGATCCTATACTCATCATTTTGTAGAGTTATAATAAAGTTTAACTCCACAATTACATTTCATTTCTTGATCTATTATTGCGGGTTAACTATTGTTTTAATCCGGATTTCTTGTCGATCACTTCTACGACTGTGTTCACTCCTTGTGTGGAAGATACGACCTCTCGATTTTCATGCTAAATAAATGACAATAGATTGTAGCACATTTTGTATATACAGTTGTCCATCATTTATTTACATTTTTCTACTATTTATTCTTTGATAATTATTTACATGTTCTAACCAAATTTTCTTGCTAATCTTTCTTGTGAGGGACCGCTTGACGAGGGTTATCTCTTAGGAGGTGGGTGCACCCAAATCGAGCAAGGGTCGGCCTTCTCTTTGAGCCTGCTAGGAGAGAGAAGGAGAGAAGAGCAAGGAAGGAGGAGAAGAGCAACCTATAATATAGCATTTTTCCATTTTTTAGAAAGAGAGAGATTTAATTTTTACAAATAATTTGTAATTAATTTGGACACTACTCTCTACACCACACGAGGCCCAGTGCTCGAGTGTATGTTCACATGGGGGCCTCGTACCAGATTTTTTGTGTTTTACGCATTTTTTATTTTGTTTCCTATGATTTGAGCTTTCCGCCTTTGCTTATATTTATTTTCTGTGAGTCAGCCCTTAGATAGTAGGTTCCTTGACTCGGTAGCTAGGTCCAAAGCACTAACAACATTGCATGCACCTATAGTCTATCTCGCTTCGACTTAGTCAAAATTTAATTGTGAGTTACTTAAACTTGGAGCCACGAGCCATGAGATACCTTATACAACACTTGTGGGACCCATTGTCGCGAGCATCGATAGGTCTCCAAGACTAGACATTAGGATCCATTTTTAAGTGATTAGCATATGGTTCTTCCTGATAGAAGAAGCTACTGTTTAGGATAGTTTCTTGCTTTTCCATACCTCCATATAGTGTAAATATTTCAATTCTGCCTTGCATCCCGCATGGAGAGAGCTGGTAATTATTATAACTAATTCTACTTTTGCATGCATCATTAGTCACTATGGTAAGATTTCTACCCTAGTAATGACTTGCACGGCTTTTCCTTCCTCTCTCCCATGTGTTTATATCACATAGGGCATAAAGGAAAAATAAAAAAAGATCATTAGGCAACTTTCTCTGAAAAATACTCAAAAAATTGAAATCCAAAAATTTAAAAAGGGACTGCTAAATAAACTTGACTGTATTAAAATTTGTAACAAACCATTCATTGCTTGGGGTTCATAAAGCCCACATTGTTTTCAAGTACACTCCAGGCAGAGTAATCCAGGTTTCTGCAATCCATGCCCATTTTGAATGAAGGCCTCAACTACTGGCGCTCCTATCCACCTTACGAGTAAACACCAAAGTAGAACCTTACATTCATCTACAACAGTTCGAGTGCATCTGTGGCACGATTCACTACCCGGGTATACCTCTGGGGTTAGTAAAGATGATGATATTTCCCTTTAGGCTTTAGGACAAGGACCTTCATTACATAAACCACTTAGGGAAGATCGTCGCCACCTGGAAAGAACTGAAGTCGACCTTTTTGCACAAATCCTATCCTCCTCGGTGACTCAATCAGATGCATGCCCGGATAGCAAACTTCACTGAAGCCATTCACGAATCCATCTATGAGGCTTGGGAGAGGTTTAATTAGTTGCAAGAAAAGTGTCCCCATCATGAGATTCCTAGGACCAGCTAGGTCCAACATTTTTTCAGGGGACTCGCAATAGAAAGTTAGAAGCTTGTGGATGTTGCATGTGGCGGCTCCCATTTCAACAAAGATGAGGACATCATCTAGTAGATATTTGAAGAAATGAACGAAGGAGAGGTCTCTTTATCATCATCGCGTGCCTATCAACGCCTACCACGGAATGTTCAGAAGCCTATGCATATGGCAGCATCCCACAAGCCAGACTAGGATGAGAGTTCCAATCTAAGAATTATTGGGAGCCACCTATCTAAGGTGGACATAATTGAAAAGCGATTACAGGACCTAGAAAAAATTGATGTGATCGAACATAGGACACAACACTTAAACAAGCCTGATAAAATCACCAAGCAGCTAGAATTACTGGTGAGTACAATCAGCTCCTACAACTATGTGTCTACATTGGCCACCACTCCAACTGAGATAAAGGAACATGCACTGACACAACCTCCTCAGCTGAGTCAATCCTAGCCAGCGGTTCAGCACGTCTACTCTGTGCAAGCCCTAGAGCCATCAATTCCCCAACAGTCACAGCAGTAGTTGGTTATCTATCAGCCAGAGCCCTGGTACATCTCAGACCAGTTCTTCATTCCACCACCTCTTATTCAGGAGGTGAATGGTGTATGGTCAAATGATGCACAATCAACCCATCTAGGTAGACCTCAGCAAGGTTAGGCTGCTAACTCTGGCTAGTTCCCTCCACAAGGAGGGAGGTTTGTCCAGAGTAGTCAACCTCAAAACCAACAACACCAATAGTCTCCATAATTCCAGGGCAATTAGAGATAGAACCAACATCAATAACTACACTATTGATAGTACCAGCAAAACCAGCAGTATGCGGTTGTTCCCTATAGCAGCACCCTCCTCAACAGTATCAACAACATCACCCTTCTCCTCAATATGGTTCTAAGTACCCCAACCACCAGTCTTAGTATCATAAACAATACTAGCATAGCCAGCACGTTGATGTATCTGAAGCTGCATCTTTTATGAACCTCACCTTGGACTGTCTGGCCCAACTTGTCAAGGGCCTTGTAGACCTCAGTTAGAAGTTAGAAGATTTCACTACAGCAAAGACCTCCTTTACCACACAAGTGGAGGCAAACCCCAATAATTTTAAGAAGAAAGAGCAAGTAGTCTGCGAAGTTCCTTCCGATCTTATAGAGTCCGATATGAATGAATTGTTTTTATCTAATGTTGTCAATCTCAGGAGCGGTAGGACCATGCAGCCATCAACCATTTGCAGGGGGAAGAATAAAGCAATCACGAGCGAGATGATGTCTTCTTATGCATCCGTTGTACCAGCAATCGGATCGGGTGAGGAAGAAGAAGAAGAAGAAGCACCACCAAAAATCCAAAAAACAAATCAGCAAAATCTAAAATACCAAAAAGAAAGCACCATCCAGCCAATCTTGGAGGAGACCGCATCTACAGTCGATCATATGTTAGCCGATGGAGCCTCGCTTGAAGATTTTGGATTCCCGCCTTTCCTAGATGACCCTGCTAATTTTAGTCATCCACATATATAGCCTGATGTGGGCACAGATTTTCTTATAACTAAGAACACTATTCATACTGCTTATTTTGATTTTGCACATATTATGTTTCTTGATGCAATGAGAAAATCCAAAAAATTAAAAATTTAAAAGCTGCCTTGTCTAACCCTTATGTGGTAGAAATAATTCAGAATCTTCTTCTAGAAATGCATCTTCTCAAAGCCATCAAGTACATGCCTAATATCAAAAGGTTGAATGAAGCATGTACTTTGAAGAGACAACTGCTTAAAAGTCGTGAAAGAAATGTGAAGCATATTCTCATTGCGGCTACAGTGAATGCAATCAGCAATCTCCCAGCAAAGAAGAAGGATTATGGGAACTCCTTTAGTTGAATGTCAAATGTGTGATCATGAGTTTGACCGAACTCTACTTGACAGTGGATCCTCAATCAACCTAATGCTACTTCACTAAAAGAGTTTGGGTTGGGAGCGCTCAAGTTTACAAGAATGATTATGCAGTTTGCAGACACATCCATTAAGCGACCCTGGGGAATTTTGGAAGATATCGTCATCACAATTCAGGGAATGCAATTCTCTATAGATTTCATAGTTCTGGATATGGACACTTCATTTCCTCTTCTACACACCCCGATAATCCTTAGACGATTGTTCCTTTGAACAACCAAAGCAGTAGTGAACTATGGCACAGAGTAGATAACATTCCATTGAAATAGTGATAAAGTACCTATTAAGACGATCCAAGTACCTAAAGCGTAAGTATATCCATCAGATAAGAGTGAGCCAGCAGAGACTTTTTAATCAAAATCTGCAATACAAATCTGTTCATGGATGATATTGAGACCCAAGCATTCCTCTCCACAAAGGCAGTCCTGGACAGCACGGTTGATTTCCTAGATAACCTTGAAGATGAGATTTTTACTAATTTGCCTGATGAATTTAGTCATGTCCACCTATCCTTGGTAGAGCAAGAGGTAATCATTGAAAATTTCTGAGAACAAGATTCAATCATCGAAGAATTCTGTGCAGCATTGCACTTAGAGCCTACAAAGTCAATGGTAGATACACCACAGATGAATTACCCAATACCTTCGCCCTACACAGTAGCCAAAGTCACCACTGAGATGAACCAATCCCCACCTGAGCTCAAACCTCTTCTAACAAACATGAAGTATGACTTCCTTGCAGATACGTTGAACAAGTTCCATGTTATCAACAATTCACAGCTAACCGAGGAACAATAATCTTGTCTGCTTGAGGTTCTAGAAACAAACTGCAAGTCCATAGGCTAGAAAATTTCATATCTCCAAGGGATAAACCCCTTACTGTACTCGCATCACATATACCTTGAAGAATATAGTAAGCCCTTCAGTGAATTCCAGTGCTGATTGAATCCAAACCTTCAAGAGGTTGTGATGAATGAAATCACAAAATAGTGTGATGCGGAATTCATCTATCCCATCTCCGACTCAAAATGGGTGAGTCCCTTGCATGTTGTACCTAATAAGTCAGGGATTGCCATGATTAAGAATGACAAAGGAGAGGCGATTGCAACCTGAATTCCAACATCTTTGCGTGTCTATGTGGATTACCGGCATCTGAATTTAGCGACCAAGAAATATCATTTTCCACTTCCCTTCATCGACTAGATAGTTGAAAGACTAGACGTGAAGGAATATTTCTATTTCTTGGATGGATACTCTTGTTAATCAAGTCACTATTACTCCTAAAGGTCAAGAATACAACCTTCATCTATTGACGAGCGTCTTACTACCCTTGTTAATTTAGTTAAATTAATCATTGTGTTTTTCGTTGCAGTTGGATAATATGAGCAGATCAAAAACCACTTTTAATTAATGTCGAGTTAATCATGAGTGGCGAATTTATTTTACTTGGGCAAGTCCAAGGTCGAACTCAGGGAGGCAGCTGTCTCCTTAGGTAGATTTTAAGCAAATTTCTAAGGTCGGATTTTCAGAAGATATTTTTGGTCTTTTGTCAATAGATTTTATGCAAGAAAGAAAATACACATGCAAAATAGGGCCAGTTTACAAGTTAAATCAGAAAGATAGTCAAATTAATCCAAAAATTATAAAACATGGCCAGATGGTGAAATCCTATGAAATTAAGCTACTCTAATATTTTTGGATTTTTCTGACACTAGATGAATTTACTACAAATTTAAAATGGATGCACGGTGATTTTGACTAAATTAATTTTAATAAATATCAAATAATAATATTTTCAGATATAAAACTTATCCTAGATAGATCTAAGTGTGAAGAATCTAGGAAAATTAATAGATCTAAATTTCTATGTGAAATGAACCTATTGAAAATTAATTAAGGAAATCACAAAAGGATTTATTTAGCCTAAAGATGTGTGCAAATGAGATGATTTTTGGATACATTGTAAACTTAATTATCCTCAGTCTAATTTGAATTTTTGGTGATTTTTAGAGTCACAGAGAAATTACTACAAATTAATAGGCATAAATGGGTAAAATATGAGAAAATTTCACCAATTATTTAATGATATAATCCAATGATCTTACAAAAATATGCCATGTGTCACATATGAAAGAGGACAAATTAAGCTACACAATGCAATTTTCAAACTTGAAAATGAGTTAAAATGAATGCCTAAATATGCATGTAAAGACAAAGGCCTATTTGCAATTACAAGAATTAAAATTGATAAAAAGTAAACATATTGACAAGGACTAATATGCAATTACCTATAAAGTTGAAGGGGTGGATGCAAATTTCCCACAGAACACATGCTCCTCACTTAGGGTCTCCTGGCAGGGACTGAAATGTAATTATGAAAACTTCCAAGGGCCTCACTACAAAATACCCAGAACCGCACATGAAAAAACATGGGGTCCCAGGCTTGGTGGACTGCAGAGGCTCGAAAGGAGGCTCGGGCTTGGCTTAGAGCAACTTCAGGTGATCCGAGCCTGGTGGTCGGGGAAGAGGCTTGGATCGGGCGATGTGGCTCGATGTGAACCGTGGATCAAGTGAAGATCCAACGGTTGCAGATGGCTGGAGACGTGGTACGCCTAGATCCATTAGATCAATGAAGATCAACGGTGGACGTTGGCTCCTAAGACGAAGGCGTGCATGATCATCGACCGTTAGATCTAAAGTGATCCAACGGCATTTGGAGTGCAGGGAAAGCGGTGACGTGGCTCGATCAGATGTGTAGGATCCTCCTGATCCTACGGCTGTGGGACGTGGGCGATGTGGCATGCTCCGGACCATCCGATCATGGCGATCGGACGGCTGCTGCTCTTCTTCCTCAAGCAGGTCCACCGCCTCCTACGACGTAGAGGGTTGTGCTCTGGCAAAGGGTCTCGAGCTCCGCCTCCTCCTCTGGTCGTCAGTGAAGCTCGCCGAAGGCTCTCAAGTAGATGGGAAGACTCGGGAAGGTGTCGGGGATACTCCGACGATCTTAGGAGTGGCTGAATGGCTCTGGAGAGCAGCAGCGGAGAACCTCGAAGTAAGCTTCGATGAAGTTCCGGCCAGTGAAAGTAGATGTACCTGCAGGGGGTTAGCGGTATAGCCCAGGCGTGCAACGTGTACATGGAGTAATCGTGAGTGAGGTGCGAGGCCTGAGTGGCAAAGTAGGGGGTCCGGTGATCGAGCTCCGCCAAGGTGGCAGAGCTGGCGTCAGTGTGAGTTGGGGTGCTTTGTTGAAGTGAATGGAGTATGGCGTGAAGGTCAGAGCTCCGAGGGAAAGCTCGGTGCATGCTCAGCAGAGCAGGAAGTGAAGCAAGGACGACGAATAAAATCGAAGAAGAAGAAGGAAAATGAAGAATAAGGTTGGAGGGAAGATGTAGGTATCTATATGGGGTTAGAAGCTCAGATGAGAGCTTCCAGGTCTTCGCTCAAGGGCTGGTAGTGTCCCGAGCTCGTGCAGCTTGCGGAGCAGACTGTGGTACGACGGTGGAGGGCCGTGGATCTCACCGGAGGTGAATCTCTGTCTTTGCTCATCGTCACGTCCAATTGTTATCACCAAATTGAAGATGGGAGCTCAGGGATTCTCTCTGTAATGGCAGATGGGGGTGAAGGTGGCCGAAGGCGGTGTATTTATAGGTTAGATATGGTGGTGACAGGTGATGGAGGGTGATGTTGGTGGAGGTCGTGGAGCGAAGCGGGGGATGTTCATGGAGATTGAGGGGGTTGGCGAGGATGAGGGAAAAGTGGTGGATGTCATGGTGGTAAAGGGAGGCGAAGACGATGGTCGACGTGGTGCCCAAAATAGAAAGGGGGGAGCCCTCGCGCACGGTGGATGATGTGGGGCGCGGGGTATGCGGGAGGTAGGAGATGACGCCCGGACCATTGGATCGCAAGATCCAACGGCCCAGATGGAGGCGCGAGTGGACGCTTAGGATTAGATCTAGGGTGGATCCATCAAACGGTTTTAGGTATGCCACGTGGAGGGTTGCAAGCGCGGCGCTGATGGGTTGTCTTGATGAGGTCTGGGGTTTTGATCGAAGGTTCCAGATATTGCGCGAGATGGAGGGCTAGGATTGACGGTTTATGGAGATGATCGAAGGGTGCATAGTGCACCATGTGGCTTGTTAAGGACGAGGCGCGAAGGGACGTTCCAGATGAGATCCATGGGTAGATCGGGCGGCTGAAAGGCGATGCGATGATGAATGGCCCAGATCGATAGAGGGGGTGAGCGATCAAACGGCGGGGAAGGTTGGGCGCGTGGCGCGCAAAGAAGCGGGCCGCGTGGCGTAATCAGAGTGCGCCACGTGGCCAGCTCTGAGCGGCTGAGAAAGAAAGTGAATTTAGAGAGAAAAGGAGGCCGAATTTGGAAAAACTCAAAATATGAAAGTTGTAGCTCTCGATGAGATCTAAAAGTTGTATTTGATCAAAAACGGAGATGAGGTCAAAAAATACAAGAGTACAAATATACATATATATATTATACAAGGGGGCCCAAAAACCCAAGTTTTGCATACGAGGTCCAAATTGAATGAAATTGGTCTCATTTTAAAGGTCTCTGGATGTGTATTAATCTGAAGGTGAGTAGACCTGATTTGGAGCTTGTATGGGGTGGATATTGGCATTCTAATATCCAGGTTCTCCAACTAGGTTTGAGGCTTTATTGGGCAATTTACAGGATAGGGATTTTTTGCCTTCTTCCTTATATTATTAACTAATAATGTATACTGTGTAAGGCAGGTGTTATTTAATTTCAGAGGGGATATAAAATATAAATAAATAGGTGAATTATTGGTGGACATTTTACAAGTGGATTTTACAAATGATTTGGCTTCTTATTTAATGCAAATATGAATGCTAAAATGCATGTAGTGTGGATTGATACATGAATGCTATTTATGCAAGATAAAGGGAAATATGTTGCTAAATACTCGGGAAGAAGGCTCTATTTTCAACTTTAAAAGTGATGAATCACAGATTTATCAACACCCTATACTTAAACCTTGCTCGTCCTCGAGCAACTAAATGAAATGCAAAAGTGAAATGATTTTGGGTTCCATACCAAGGTCATGAACAAAAGTTGAAAATGGAGCTTGACTCAACCTTTGGATTAGTTGGGTGGCGGAACCCCATTGGGACCTGAATTTAAGACCTAACAGACTTCAAGTTCCACAAGTCTCCTATTCAAGACGCCTTAACAGTCAGGTCAGAACAAATCCTCAAACGTAAATTTCTTATGACTATGATTCTTACTTGTACTGTGTATGTGTAAAATAGCTCTCCGCATCAGAAATGGCTAATATGCAGCCTCCTCTAACAAGGTAACTCTAATTACCCGGTCCAGTAACTCTTTCCTCGAGGAGCGGGGTATTCCCTTCTAAGTTCAAGTGCGACCAGCTCAAGAGGAGGGGGTGGTGAAAAGAATGGACAGTAGCCAGTGTAGCTACCTATCCTGGGATGCTTGACCAGTGTAGCTGAGTCATCCAGCTGCATTTCTTGGTTAATATACATACTCCGACATGTATTTTACTTTCACTTTTGCCTGTCTATTTTTTGGAGTTATATTTTTTTTCGGAACCATATACAAGGTGCAGCATGTACATCAGGAGTTTTTCCTCTTGAGCCAGTAGACTATCCCTCTTGAAGCATTATTGCAACCCACAACATCCTGTCCTCAGACGTCAACACCACCAGACAAGGTTTAGATGCACTACCCTCCCTAGAGGAGGATGGATGTTTCCACCCGTGTGCTACTCCAAGCTAAAGGATTCTACCTCCTCACCACCTCATCAATGAAGAGCTACGTGCATTGTGCTTGTCCAAGTTAGGTCACTGTCTAAACGAATCATGCGTGTGTACGAGATATTCTACTTAGACTAATCAAGATGACATGTGAACATAGACTTGCGGACTCATAGGTCACTTGACCTGAGAAATCTTAACTCCGGTTCCTATAAGGTTCCTCTGGAATTAGGTGGATTAAAGTCAAATCAAGTCCATCATCAATATCTACTCATAACTTGGTTCAGAACCCACTACCTTTTCACCTTGCATATGCAAGATATGAGGTGCATACGACATGTTATGAAATGCTAGACTCTTTTTCAGATGCAGAGATGATGTGCAAGAGTAACATAAGAAGCCTTTGAATTTTTCATTTTTTTCAAGAGTTTGGTGTACCTCCTACGTTACAATATTTTACGAGAGTTTTACAAGTATTATACAGATTATTCAAGTGTATTTTACAAATATTTTCTTCAATTTTACCCATCCCGTAATTATTAAGTAATATATACATAAAATACGTGAAAGTACGAGCTATGGGTAAAGTATATATGTAATATATATATATACGCCCCCTTACTTAGCGTGTGCTATGCCCTCAGAGCACAGAAAGCGAGGAAGAAGGCATAGCTCATGCTAAGCATGAGAGAGCCAAATGAACGAAAATGTATAGAAGTTGTCCTGCCCCCCTATACTTAGGCCATGGAAGCCTAATGATTAGCCGGTAATCTCACTTGGGTTTTAATTGATTAATGGAGAATGTCGTTGCACCCAAATAAAAATCAACCGAATCAAACAATTATTGAATCCAATCAAAGCAATAAAAGAAAACGATGGATTTTCGCTATTTAGTTATTAACCTGGTATAGCTCCCAGGGTCGAACTCAAGGAGGCAACAGTTATTAAGCAAGGGTTATTTAATCAAAGACAAGCAATGAAATAAAAGAGGGGGTCTAAGCAAGCTACTCTTGGATTTTTTTAAATTTTCTATCTTTTTAATTTTTTATGGGAAATAATATGTTTTTGTTGAGTTTTTGAATTACTAAAAATAACAACTCAAAGTAATTTGCGAAATAAAAATTATTGGAGATAGAATATAGTAACAAGATCTTAACCAATTTTTTTGTGACTTTTTTGGAGCAAAAATGCTATTTATTCCATGCAATAGAGACAAGAAAATAAATTCTGGAAATACAAGGACTGCAATGTAATTTCTGAAAAGTTATTGAACAGATTGTAATAGAGATGGAAAATAGGGGTATGTGTGCAAATTTTGCAGCAAATGATATACAGATTACATGACAATAACTTGTCCAACTTCTGTGTGCAAATACAATAATGGCTGAGGGAGAACTTAGCAAATTACCCAGAAGATGTGAGATTCATGTGACCGTCAAGTGGTGAGAGGACGTCCGTCAGATGTGCAGTCGATCAACGGCTGTTGTAAGTTCTGGATCAGTCGTGTTCTTCCCCAAAGGGCTACAGGCAGTGGACAGAACACGGGCGGACAACGGCTAGGCAGATCTGCTCGGATGATCACGCGCGATCTGGAAAGGAAATTTGTTCTTCCGGCTGAGGATTTGCGGGTGGCGTCGGCGATCTTTGAGTCTCGATGGATCTGATCACTCCATGTACCGCACTACGTTGCTGTACGTGCATGCGTTACTGCTCCAGATGATGTGGATCTCAGCTTCCCCTATTATGTACCTGCAAATCTGAAATTTCTCTCTCGACTTGGAATAAATCGGAGCTCAATTAGAAAGTAGCACCCATTCAGATCTATGAAATTGTCGAATGGAATTTCCAGACCTCAGTACTTTGGAAACATTTCTAATCCAAATTCCATCAAATCCCTTTCGTTTCCAACGTGGAATTAGCATGCAACATCCCCAGCAAATTGCATTTTCGTGGAATCTTACCTTTTTTGATCAAGTTGAATCAACAAACACGCGTTTCTCTCACAAACTTGAAGGTGTAGAAGATCGGCTATTGATGCTTTAGATCTTCGGCCACGGTTTAGTGCCAGTGCGCAGGAGGCTAAATTTCAACGATGGTAGTCGTTTGTAGGTGCTCTAGAACAAATCCTGCGAATTATCTTAGACACTCGAGAATGCAGATCTCAGCCAAAACACAAATCGGAAATTGATGAGCGGGGTGGTTCATGCGAGGGTGATGAAAGGAACCACAATCTCTGACCACCGTGTGTGGTTAGAGGGGATCAGATCTGGATAGCTAGAATAGGAAATGGAGGGGATCGAAGGTGATATGGTGTTCGAATCGGTCGAGATGGTTTCGGCAAAAAACAGAGATTAGATCTACGGCTACTGAGATTTCACGAGCTTCGAGCCAAAATCGAAATGAAAATTAAACCTAAGATTACAAAGATGGAGTGGATTTGCCTGGGCTGAGGATCGAAGATCCTCGGGTCATTGCCTCAACGGATCGGCTTGGACGGAGGCTGGGCTCCCCGGAGGTGGAGCACGGTGATGGATCGTCGGATCAGAGGCCCTCGCATCCTCTCCTCACTGCAACGAAGGTCGGCTGTCACTCACGATGATCGGAGCTCCTTGGAGGAGGATGGAAGTGCCAAAGATGGGAGGAGGAAGAAGATGGGGGCTTATTTATAAGATGAGAAACGTCAAATTTCAAATGAAAATTCGGCACGCAAAACGAGGCGGGAAATTTAAAAATTCATTAGGGCGAAAATGAGGGTTGTGAAATCTTTATTCTGGTGAAGAAATAAACTCGATCGGATTAATGAACCGCTCTAGAAAATTTGTAGAAAACACCTCGACGAGCAGTTTATTTGGGCTGAAGGAAGAAAAGGACGGAATAGGGAAAAGGACGAAACAACAGATTAAATAAGAGATAAATAAATAAAATAGATAAATAAATGGTTTTAAATTACAAAATAATGAAAATAAATAATGTTAGTAATTTAATAAATAATTTTATCATGATTTTTAATAAATAAAATAAATTAAATAAATAAGGTAAAACAAATAAGAACCTTTATTAATAGGTATAAAATACCTATGTGATACATACTTTATTCTATTTTTGATTATTTCAGATTTTATAATTTTTATTTTTATTTTATATAATTAAAATAAATATATAAAAAATATTTAAAAATACAATATGTGTACAAATAAAAAAATAAAAAAAAAATATATACAATATATACATATATACAAGTATACCCACAAGGTCCCAAAACCTACTTTTTGCATGTTAACTCTGATTTCAGTGAAACTACTTTTATTTGATAGATATTTTTACAAAATGAACTTCAAAAGTTGAGTACACTCAAATCAGATTTCATTCGGCCGAGTTATGACATTTGGAAGTTAGGCTTTAAGGCTTTTAGATTTTGAGATTTATTGGTATTTATTCAAATTTATTTTTAAGTTATATTTTTTGTATGTTTCTAGTGATTTTTATGAACATTTCAGAAAATGAATTAAGTTATTTGGAATTATGAATAAATAGATAGAAAATAAAGAAGTTTTATGCACATAATATACATATATACAAAGGGGCCCAAACGCCAAAACTCACACATTTTGTTCCACGATTTTTTTGATATTTTTAAAAAATAGTATTAATTATAAAACGAAGTTTAAAAGTAAGTTTGATCAATTTGGAGTTTTCTATAAATAGTTATGAACCTGAGAAGTTGGACTTTTAGGCTTTTTAGGTTCATTGTATTTATTTATTTATTGGTTAAATAATTTTTGTGATATTTTTATAAATTAGTATACAATATTACACAACTCAGCCATGGCCGGTCCCAAGCTCGGGTAAATGAGGAGGGTTGTGCGTTAGGTAGCCGACATCCAGCGCAGGAGAGATAAATTCGTAAATAGTGTTCTTAATTTCTTCTAAGAACACTATTTATGAATTTATCTCGAAATCGTTCGGATCTTTTAAACATGGATTTAAGCAAACATACAGATTTCGTTGGGGCGTTCCCTACTTGCGACGCGTTGCATCGCCCGAATGCAATGAAAAATTGGCAAGGGCCGCTACATCGCAGCCTGGATCTAGTTCAAAATTTACAAGGGTTCTCGCATGAGGAACGCATGCGGGTAAATAAGCTAGTTCTGCTGCATCACCGCCCGGATGCAGTCCAAAATTTGCAAGGGTTCTCGCATAATGGACGCATACGAGTAAAGAAGTTAGTCCAAAAGAGATTGCAAAGGAAGTTACAGATTGGTAGTTGGAATATCGGTACTTTAACTGGAAAATTGATGGAGATAGTGGATACAATGGAAAGAAGGAAGATTCATATATTATGTCTTCAAGAGACTAAATGGGTTGGAGAGAAAGCAAGGGAGATCGAGAAGACAGGCTTTAAACTTTGGTATTCAGGTAAAGATAAGGGCAGAAATGGTGTTGGAGTGGTTGTTCATAAAGATTTGAAGGATTGTGTGGTTGAGGTGTAAAGATTTGGGGATCGGATTATTTTGCTAAAGTTGGTGCTTGAAGAAGAAATTCTGAATATCATCTCAGTTTATGCACCACAAATTGGTTTAGATGAAAAGACTAAACAAGCTTTTTGGGAGGATATGGATAAGATTTTACAAGGAATCCCACAAAGAGAGATGGTTTGCATAGGTGGAGATCTTAATGGACACGTGGGAAAAGATGTTTCAGGGTATGCAAGTGTGCATGGAGGACATGGTTTTGGGGATAGAAACGAAGAGGGAAAAGTTATTATGTATTTTGTAACTGTGTATGATCTTTTCATAGCAAACACTCTTTTCAAGAAGAGGGAGGAGCATTTAATTACTTATAAGAGTGGCTCAACTAGAACACGGATCGATTACTTTGCGTTGAGGAGAAGAGATCGGTTATGTTGCAAAGATTGCAAAGTAATCCCTGGAGAGAGTTTGACAACCCAACATCGCTTGTTAGTGTTGGATTTACAAATAAAAAGGATGGTAAAGAAAAGGAAGGTCCCTAAGATCACTAGAACTAGGTGGTGGAATCTTCCGCTGAAGCAATCAAGCTTCAGGGAGAAGGTTTTAGAAGACTTATCTTGGGATTGTAGCGGTAGTGCAAACGAGATGTGGGAGGCAGTAGCATCTTGTATCCGAAAGGTAGCCAAAGAGATGCTAGGCGAGTCAAAAGGAGGAGCTCCGGGTCAAAAGGAGGCTTGGTGGTGGAGTGAAGGGGTGCAAGAGAAGCTAAAAATTAAAAGAGCTTGCTTTAAAGCTATGTCTAAGGATAGAATAGAGGAAACTGTCACAGACTATAAAATAGCGAAGAAGGAAGCAAAGAAGGCTGTAAGCGAAGCTAAGTCAAAAGCTTATGAGGTTTTGTATAAAAATCTCAACTCTAAGGAGGGCCAGAAGGATATATTCAGGTTAGCCAAAGCAAGAGAAAGAAAGACCAAAGACCTTTCTCAAGTGAGATGCATTAAGGATGAGGAAGGTCACGTGCTTGTTACTCAGAAGGATATAGAGACTAGATGGGAGCAATACTTCCATAAACTTTTCATTGGAGAAGGAAATAGAGAGATCACTTTGGGTGATCTAGCTAGTAGTGAAAGTTACTTGAATCGTGCATGCTATAGACGAATACAAAGAAAAGAAGTAGAGGAGGCTTTGAAGGTTATGAGACCTGGGAAAGGTGTTGGACCGGATGACATCCCTGTAGAAGTATGGAAAGTTTTAGGTGAGCGTGGTTTGACTTGGCTTACGAATCTATTCAATGTTATTTGGAGAAGCAAGAAAATGCCTGAAGATTGGAGGAGGAGTATCGTGGTGCCTCTTTATAAGAATAAAGGAGACATTCAAAATTGTTCAAATTACAGAGGCTGATGAGTCACACTATGAAAATTTCGGAACGTGTGATCGAAAGAAGGTTGGGACAAGTTTCCCAAATAAAAGAAAATCAATTCGGATTCATGCCAGGTCGCTCAACTATTGAAGCCATCCATTTGCTGAGGAGAACAATGGAGATTTATAGAGCTAAAAGGAAGAATCTCTATATGATCTTTATTGATTTGGAGAAGGCTTATGATTCCGTCCCACGAGAGATACTGTGGAGAGTTTTGGAGAAGAGACAAGTACCTGTCCTATACATTAATCTCATAAAGGATATGTATGATAGGGCTTTATCTTGTGTAAGGACCCCGACGGGGAAGACTGACTATTTTGATATAAACATTGGTTTACATCAAGGTTCAGCTTTGAGTCCATTTCTTTTTACTTTGATTATGGACGAGTTGACAAGTCACATTCAGGATGAGTTACCTTGGTGTATGTTATTTGTTGATGATGGCGAGACTAGAGATGGAGTAAATGAGAAGCTTGAGGTTTGGAGACATGCATTGGAGACTAAAGGTTTTCGTATAAGAAGGGCTAAGACGGAATATATGGAATGCACCTTTGATGTAAGCAATGGTGAAGGAATCGAGGTGAAGATTGGTGACGATAACATTCAGAAGAGAGATTCTTTTAGATATCTGGGATCTATTTTGCAACATGATGGGGAAATTGATGGAGATGTTACTAATAGAATAAATGCAGGCTGGCTAAAGTGGAGAGGAGCTTCCGCTGTTCTCTGTGATAAGAAAATTCCTTTAAAAATTAAAGGAAAGTTTTACAAAGCAGCCGTGAGACCTGTTATGCTTTATGGTTCTGAATGTTGGCCTGTGAACCATAGACATGTGCAGAGAATGGCTGTAGCAGAAATGAAAATGCCAAGATGGATGTGTGGACATACACGTAAAGATCGGATTCGGAATGATGCAATCAGAAAGAAAGTTGGTGTAGCTCCGATCGAGGATAAGATGCGAGAAAACCACTTAAGATGGTTTGGTCATTTGCAAAGAAGGTCAACTGATGCACCGGTTAGGAGATGCGAGTGGTGGGATGTTGAGCCGGCTAAGAGAGGGCGAGGACGACCCAAGAAGTGTTGGAAAGAGACTATACGAAGGGATCTTTGTTTTTTGGATATAAGTCCGAGATTGACCCAAGATAGATCTGAATGGAGGCAAAGAATCCATGTAGCCGACTCTATTTAATTGTGGGAAAAGGCTTTGTTGTTGTTGTTGTTGTAGTATACAATATTACACACAACTTTCAAGAAGGAAATATTTTTGTTTGAAGTTTTTTTATTGACAAATAAAATAGGTGAAAATATGTACAAGGTGGAAAATAATGAATATATACAAGTGAGAATTGGTTTTCTTGATTTTTATAAGTTATGGACCCTATCTCCCCTACTTTATTCCTAGTCGATCCGGTCAAGTCTTGACCTTCTCTCAGGGTTCGGGTCAGTCTTCATTTATTCCATAAATACATCCTTCTTTATTTCTTTTCTTTTTCTTTTCTTCTTTATTCTTTTATTTTGGTTAAAAAGAATGATAAATATACATTATTAACAAATAGATGGTGAATGGTAAATAATGAGAATTAATGAATATGTACATGTATTTTACTAAGGATTTTAGCTAAAATAAAAGAATTAAGATGATGAATCATGGATTCATCACCTAAGTGTAGAAGAAGGCCAAAAAATGGGGCGGACGAGGCCAAGAGGAGAAATGGATGGAGATATACATGGTGGGCATCGGTCCCCCCTATACTTAAGCTTAGGTTAGCCTTAGGAATCGAGTGAGTATGAGGACCGATGTGATCTGGAGGATGTACAGTGAACAGACTCAGGTGACTCATCTCCCCTATACTTAGGATCTGGTCATCCTCAGTATAATCCAAGATGGTGATTGATGAAGCTTGGATGAGTTACTAGAGTCGCGGGGGAAAAAGGGCAGAATGTATAGGAATGATGGGTATATACAAGGGTGTAGGTATGAATCTTTCAAGATGCTGCTGATGGCTAGATCTCACTGCTGCAAGGTCTCATGCACGGATTGATTTGTATATGTTGAATATGTCTCGTGCCTGAATACAATCTTCTCAATATGGACTAACTGCTCATTGATGAAGTGCTTCAACAGTTGTCCATTTACTAGGAATGTCGGTGCATCATCTGCGAGATCTGAGATCTCAACACATCCACTATCGTGTACCGCACAGACAACAAATGGGTCCGTCCATTTGGACTTCAACTTGCCTTGGAAGATCTTCATCCTTGCATTAAACAATCATACCTTTTGTGCAGGAACAAAGGTCTTTCGTCTGATATATCTATCGTGCCAATGCTTAACCTTGTCCTTGTACACCAAACTGTTGTCGTATGCATGGTTTCTAACTTCTACAAGCTCATTCAGATCCATTTCTCTCTGCTTCTACCCAAGGTGTGTGTTCCAATTGACCTTCTTGATTGCCCATTCTGATTTATGCACTAACTCTACGGGCAAATGGCACGACTTTCCGAATACGATTCGGAATGGGGAGGTTCATAACAGAGTCTTGTAAGTTGTCCTATAAGCCTAAAGGACTTGATCCAGGATCTGGGACCAGTCCTTCCTGTCTAGGCAGACAAGCTTCTGCAATATAGTTTTCACCTCCCTATTTGACACCTCAGCCATACCACTAGTATGTGGGTGGTAAGGGCTAGTGACACGGTGTTCGATGCCGTAGTCCTTCAGAAGTTTCTTCACACCTATGTTTACAAAGTGGCTACCCTCATCTGATATCAACATCTTGGGGATCCTGAACCTAGAGATGATATGATCTCTGATGAATTTACAGACAGTCCTGCTGTCTACGGCTCGGGTTGGGATAGCCTCCACCCACCTAGACAGGTAGTCTACCGCAAGAAGGATGTACTCGAATCCGTGGCTCACAGGGAATGGGCCCATGAATCACAAATGATGACAGGTTTCATCGGCATCTCATCCTTGGAACCAATGGTTCCTCCCATTCTCTGGTATACTAGGCACGACTTTGCAAAGGTGATGACATCGCGAAACAGAGTCGGCCAGTAAAAGCTACATTGAAGTACCTTCCATGCGATCTTCTTACCAAAGTGGTGTCCTCCTGCCTCCAAGCTGTGGCATAAAGAAAGGACACTCTTGTATTCCTCTTGAGGAATACACCGTCTCCAGACACAATCCGGTCCTTCAAAGAAAAGGATCGGATCCTCCCAATGGTAGTGTCTAGCATCCGACTTCAGTCGGTCAATGTGGCTCTTGGGAAAATCCTCGGGAACCTTCTTGGAGACAAGATAGTTCACGATATTAGCATACCATGGGAGTGAGTCGACAACAAAAATTGACTCGTCAGGGAAGGAGTCTCGAATTGGTGAATCCTCGGAAGTATTAAGTTCTTCGAGACGGGAGAGATGATCAGCTACTACGTTCTTCTTTCCAGGTTTATCACGAATATCCAAATCAAATTCATGGATAAGCAAAATTCACCTAAGAAGTCACGCCTTCACGTCCTTCCTTTCCATTAAGTATCGTAGTGTTGTGTGGTCAGTGAACACAATTACCTTGGATCCGATTAAGTGGGACCTAAACTTGTCCAAGGCAAACACTATCGCAAGCATCTCTTTTTCCGTAACTGTATAGTTACGCTGAGCGGTATCAAGCACTTTGCTTGCATAGTGGATTGCAAATGGGATGCCATACCTCCTCTGTCCTAACACAGCCCCAACAGCAAAATCTGATGTGTCCATCATGATCTCAAAAGGCAGAGACCAGTCTGGGGCTTGTAGGATCGGGGCGTCCATGATCATTCCTTGTAATAGCTTAAAGGCCTCAAGACATTTGTGATCAACAATAAACTCCATGTCCTTTCCTAAAAGCTCAGTTAGTAGTTGGGTAATCTTAGAAAAATCTTTAATGAATCCTCGATAGAATCCGACGTGCTCGAGGAAGGACCGCAACCATTTAATATTGGTGGGTGGGTGGAGTCCTTTGATCACATCCACCTTGGCAGGGTCAACCTCCATTCCTCTCTTGGAGATGACGTGCCCCAACACAATGCCCTCCGTCACCATGAAGTGACTTTTCTCCCAGGAGAGCACCAGATTAACCTCACAACAGTGTTTGAGGACTCGGTCTAGATTCCTAAGACAGGAATCGAAAGAATCATCGTGGACTGAGAAGTCGTCCATGAAGACTTCTAGGAATTTGCCGACCATTTCGGCGAATACAGCAATCGTGCATCTTTGAAAAGTACCTAGAGCATTGCATAATCCAAAGGGCATGCGCCTGAAAGCAGAGGTACCAAAGGGTCATGTAAACGTGGTTTTTTCTTGGTCCTCTGGAGCTATGGCTACTTGATTGTAGCCTGAGAACCCATCCAAGAAGCAGAAAAATTCTTTCCCCGCTAGTCTCTCTAGGATCTGATCAATGAACGGTAGGGGAAAAGATCCTTCTTTGTCGCAGCATTCAAGCATCTGTAATCCATACATACGTGCCACAACGTGGGCACTCGTGTCATGATCTCCTCTCCGTCCTCGGTGGTCGTATGAGTTCCCGACTTTTTTGGGACAACATGGATCGGGGCCACCCATTTAGAGTCGGAGATGAGATAAATGAAACCCACGTTGCACCATTTCTCTGTCTCCTTCTTCACTACCTCTCGTAAATTTGGACTCAAACGACATTGGAATTCACGAGAGGGATTAGCTTCATTCTCCAAGTAGATACGGTGTGAACACAGAGCGGGATTTATCCCGTGGAGATCAGAAATGCTCCAGCCTATCGCCTTGCGGTTTTTCTCCAAGATCTCTAGCAAGCGAGATTCCTGCTCCTCGGTCAATCGCGAACTGATGATGACCGGATATTTCTTCTCCTGAGCTGCAAGGAAGACATACTTGAGTATTTTGGGTAAAGGTTTGAGCTCAGGTAACGTGTGATCGTCTGGGAAGTCTGGCTCAATTGAATCTGGTTTAGTGTTGAAAGTGGTTGGATCTGTCTCTGAAATTACTGCCACCAAGTCATTTGGCTCTGGAGTCAGATCGTCAAAGGTTTCCATGCAATCGGCAATATCCACGTCTGACTCATCATCCTCATCTTTTGATTGTCCTAAAGAGGGAAGGTCTGACAGGCCCAACTGAGCCTCTAAGTCATCGAAGATGTAGGGGGATGCAAGTTCTGAGTTGTACTCATTTCTAAGGACCTCGCAAACTGACTTATACAATGGATCTTCTTCGGAGGGAAGGGACTCATTGGTGCTGGTTGGGTTCTGTCTCCATGACCCAACTGTGTCTACATGGTCTCAGTCCGCTTCGAATGAAGAGTACTCGGTGCTGGATTCGGAATTCAGTCTCTGCCATCTGGTTTGCTTCATCTCAAATTCCTCATCTCCGCCTGGAGTTTGGAACTGGATCTTCCCGATCTTGTAATCAAACAAGGCCCCCGCTGTTATGAGGAAGGGCCTGCCCAGAATGATCTGGGAATCTCTCCAATTATAAGGGGTTTCCATATCTAGGACAGTAAAGTCCACCATGTATTCTTGACCCTCGACTTTGATGACAACATTCCTTAATTCTCCTTGGCACGTCTTGGTTGATTTATCAACGAACTGAAGGAGGGCTCTAGATTTCCTAATAAGTCCGAGATTAAGCCGCTCATAAAGGGTTGTATGCATTAAGTTGATTGAGGAGCCGTTGTCTAGGAGAGTGCGTACAAACGCAATGTCATCAACATGACTCACCACGTAATGTGCACCCATGTCTCTTCATTTCCTTGGAAACGAGTTCTTTATTGCATAAGTTGTGGCTACTGACAGAACGTGTTTCTCAACACGGCTTTTGATCTTCCTGATAACCCTAGTAGGTATGCATCTCATCTTAAGGTATTTCTGAAATGCAGGTGTCATTTCCACATACTTGTTAAAGGGGATCATGACCTTGATATGTTTATTACAAAACTCTGCCATCTCAGGGTCATCTTTTTAGATTTTTTTAGTTTTCTTCTTTCCACCCTTGAGAGCTCAGGGGGAAGGAATTATTGACTCCAACTCAGATTCTGAAACTGAAATATTTTCATTCAAAGCAGGAACTGAGTTCTCTACAGGACTCGGACTCTGAAACTGACTCGGACTCTGACTATGACGAAAAGGAAAATTCTGATGTGAAACCGGTGATGCATCCTCCACGACTGCCGGACTATCCTCCTCAGATGGAGGTGCGGGCTCTTCATCGATTTCAGTGGACTCCCTGCCGGTGCAGTTCCCTTGCTTCTTTGAGGACTCAGAATTCCTCTTCTTCTGCCGGGGATGGTGGTGATGGTGCTATTGCTCCTCAGCCTCCAAGTTCTCCCCAGGTAGAGACTTGGCGGCTTCCTCCTCTGGTGCCCGTGCCCGATCAGGTACGATCATGGTCCTTCCGCTCCTAAGGGACATATGATTTACATTATCATACAAAAGGATCTCATGTTCAGATAAAGAATTATCTGAATAGTATACCTGATCTCGTGGTCAGTTCTGGCTTGGGTTTAGGCTATTCGGGTTGGCCTGAACCTGAGCGGGAATTGGGGTCTTAGGCGCCATCTGTTGGTCCTGGTTACGAGAAACACGATTCAGATCGGTTCTCATATCCAGATAGTCACTCTGGATCTATTGGACCCAATCAGTCAGGGTCTGGATCGCCAAGGTGAGGGACTCCAATTCGGTGGGCTAGGCGGGTTGATACTGTCCTGGAGATGAGGTCCTATATTGGCCCTGCTGGACATGCCGATATTGTTGCTGCTGATGTGACAGTGACGGGCCCTGCTGGAATGTGCATTACGGTTGTTGGTGCTGCTGAGGCTGGTACCCTCGTTCGGGCATGGACTGAATAAAGCGCGGTGCGGGGACGGAGCTATTTTCTTGGTAAGCTAGGAAAGGTCGGTGTGGCTGACCATTCCCTATCCCTGACTGTCTGCCGATGGGGTCATGGTTGTACCACAGCGCGTTGATTTCGAACACCTGCAGAGGCTCCTCGTATCTTGTCTTCACTTGTGGGGGCGCATGATGTTCCTGATGAGTATAAGTATGCTCCTCTACCTAGCTACTCTGAAGCCCCGATGCTTGTTCTTGTACAAGATGGACTCGGTGTACATGTACAGGTGGTGCAGAAGGGGCAGGTAGCTTTATCTTAGCTACCTTCTCAGTAAGTTCCTCCACTTGCTTTGGCAATTTCGAGAGAGACTCAAGGTCAGTGACCCTCTTGTGAATCTGCTCGACCATGGTTAACTTATCCACGATTATCCCCATGCTAGGGATAAGGTCGTCTGTCAGATTCGTTACAGTCGTCCGAGTTGTCTCGTTGGTGAGGCTCGAAGGAGACAACTAATAGGACCGGGTGGCCTGAGATCTGCCTGTTTTCACCATCTGCTCTAGGATCTTCCATACAGCATTTTCATTCTTGTTCAGATAGCTTCCTCCACAGAAGGCACTCACTAGCCCCTGCATTTCTGGGGTCAGATCACAGAACAAGGTCTGGACTAAGATTGCCTTGGAAATGCCATGGCATGGGCATTTCTGAATGAGGTTATTAAACCTATCCCAAGCTTCATGGAATGGTTCACTGGGTCCCTGGGAAAAGCTTGCGATCTTTGTTCTCATTTGATTAGTCCTACTAAGTAGGTAGAACTTTTTCAGGAAAAGGTCCTTGAACTGCATCCAGGTTATACACATCACCCCTAGGTTTTTCAGCCAATGTGCTGCCTTATCTCCTAAGGCAAATGGGGTGGCCTTCAGCCGGATGTAATCTTGCCCAACCCTAGGGTGATTAAGGTTGTTGCAAACCAGCTCGAAGTCTCTGAGGAAGGCATAAGGTTCTTCGTTTGCATTTCCATTAAACTTCAGAAGCAGTCTAAGAAAGTGAGGCTTGACCACGAACACTTCGGGGGGAACCGCTAGTGCCAACCAACTGTGCATCTCATTTTCTGTTGGGTTGTAAGCATCAACCGTTGGTCGGTCGATCCCTCCTGCTGCAATGATCTGTCCCATCCTTGTTGTGAGATCTGCATTTTGTTGTTCAGATGTGGCTAGGCGAGTAAGGATTGTTTGGATGGGTCATCTCTGTGTTCTTCCTCATCTGGAGGTCGCTTTGGTGGCATCTTGTCCTCTGGTCCTGGGGAACGGAAATGATCTGGGTTAGAGGACAAATCAAGGAAGGGGTTCTTACCCAGGCGATGGTCTTCCTCGGTAAGCTTAGAGGAGAGGAAAGGGTTGGTTTGAGAGTAACCACCATGTGTGTGAGGGATCCAGAACTCAAGCGGGTCAAGAGATCTGGGTGGTCCAAGTTGTGCTTGGGCCGGTGAAGATGAGTTTCATGGGGGGCTCAAAGAGAGATTGGAAAATAATGAGTCGATATCCCCCCAATTAGTAATCTTGGATTGGCGAGAAGCATTTTGGAGTCCTAAGTGAAGATAGGATTTTACTCCTACTTGAAGCAAGCAATACAAACCAAACCCTATATTTTCACACTCAACACGGTGAAGGACCCGAAACCGAGTCCAATTAATATGGTTGATTTTATGTGATTTTCAAGCAAATAGCAAAGGTTACGTGGCCTAGAGGGAAATCGGCTCAAATCCGGATGCGTCTTCCATATTTAACCTGTCGCCTAAGATACATATGTCCTTCCTTTCTTCGCTCCTATCCCAAGTTGATGGATCCAAAGACCATGCCCCTATCTACCTACAAGCAGGCGGAGGCTGACAAGGTTGGAACTTTGCCCCAAAGGGTTACTAGCAACTTGTTGCGGAGTACCGTTGGTTCACCCCTAGCTACCTATTAATAGGCGGAGGCTACTTGGTACTAGTCGATGAACCTGAAAATATTCAACTCGTGATATTTGCTAGGATCAGTTGGTACGTGAATTGGAAGGCGGGGATTTGGGCTCTGCCTTAAGGTGTTCACACACACTCAAATACCCTTACTCAGCCTGAAAACAAGGTCGGGGTTAATCTCCCGCAAGCAGAATTTCCAATTTTATTGATTTTCTTGGTCAATAATGTTAGTCGTCCTGATTTTAAGTTAATTTATCACTGGGTTAGTCCAATCCACACAGCACGCCTATCGTCCAATCCTGATTTCCTTTTACTTAAGTTGGAAAACCAAGAGAGAAATCGAGAAAAGCCGATGTATGAAAAACAATGATGCTCATGTTGAGTAAAGAATACTTACAGTGATCCCTTTGCTTTTGTGTAGGATGCAAAATAGAATTGAAATCTTTTACTCTATATGCAAATGCAGACGACAAAATCCGCTCCTAGACAAACAGTTCTATTATCGATTGAAGCACAGGTTCAATTTGACTAGATCTGCAGTCTAAGTGTGTCTTTCAAGTGGTTGTGTGGTCCTCGAAATTACGAGCACAAGCAAACCCTAGAGTGGCTCGAGGAGCCGCTAGTGCAAGCCTATTCTAAAATTCAAACCACATAGCAGACGTGGACACGGTTCCACTATGTTTATACACGCGAGAATCCAAACGGGAACAACTGGAAATAATGTAAAATAATGAAGAAGGAAAAATTACAATTCCTCACAAATCCCTCAAAAGGTTCAAAGATACAAGTTCCTCGAAACATCTTCGACTCCTCGCGTTCCTCGCACAGAAAACAAATTGAGGTCAGATAGAGGATGACACAAAAAATACGAATTAAAAGACAGAAAAATATTCACAAGAAAATCGGGGGTCAGAATACCCGGGGATGGAGAGTCAGAAACTAGAAATTAACTTCAAATTAACCTAAGCCGTGCCTCCCCGATAACGGCACCATTTTGACGAGCATCTTACTACCCTTGTTAATTTAATTAAATTAATGGTCAAATTAATCGTTTTGTTGTTCGTTGCAGTTGGATAATAAGAGCAGATCAAAAACCACTTTTAATTAATATCGAGTTAATCACGAGTGGTGAATTTATTTTACTTGGGCAAGCCCAAGGTCGAACTTAGGGAGGCAACTGTATCCTTAGGTAGATTTTAAGAAAATTTCCAAGGTCGGATTTTGAGAAGATATTTTTGGTCTTTTGTCAATAGATTTTATGTAAGAAAGAAAAGACACATGCAAAATAGGGCCAGTTTACAAGTTAAATCAAAAAGACAGTCAAATTAATTCCCAAAATTATCAAACTTGGCCAGAAGGTGAAATGCTATGAAATTAAGCTACTCTAAATTTTTTGGATTTCTTCTAACACTAAATGAATTTACTACGAATTTAAAATAGATGCAAGGTGATTTTAACTAAATTAATTTTAATAAATATCATATCACAATATTTTCAGATATAAAAATTATCCTAGACAGATCTAAGTGTGAAGAATCCAGGAAAATTAATAGACCTAAATTTCTATGTGAAATGAATCTATTAAAAATTAATTGAGGAAATCACAAAAGGATTTATTCAGACCTCGATATGCATGCAAATGAGATGATTTTTGGAGACAATGTAAACTTAATTATCCTCAGTCTAATGTGAATTTTCGGCGATTTTTGGAGTCACAGAAAAATTACTACAAATTAATAGGCATAAATGGGCAAAATATGAGAAAAATTCAACAATTAATTAATGTTATAATCCACTGATCTTACAAAAATATGCCACATATCACATATGAAAGATGACAAATTAAGCTGCACAATGCAATTTTCAAACTTGAAAAATGAGTTAAAATGAATGCCTAAATATGTGTGCAAAGATAGGGGCCTATTTGCAATTACAGGAATTAAAATTGATAGAAAAAAGTAAACATGTTGATAGGGACTGATATGCAATTACCTATAATGTTGAGGGGGTGGATGAAAATTTCCCACAGAACACGTGCTCTTCACGTGGGGTCTCCTGATAGGGACTGAAATGTAATTGAAAACCTCCAAGGGCCTCGCTGCAAAATACCCAGAATCGTAAGTGAAAACCACGTGGGGTCCCAGGCTCGGTGGACTGCAGAGGCTCGGAAGGAGGCTCGAGCTTGGCTCGGAGCAGCTTCGGGGGATCCGAGCCTGGTGGTTGGGGAAGAGGCTCGGATTGGGCGACGTGGCTCAACATGAACCGTGGATCAAGTGAAGATCCAACGATTGCTGATGGTTGGAGAGGTGGCGCGCCTAGATCTGTTTGATCTAATGAAGATCAACGGCGGACATTATCAACCGTTAGATCTAAAGTAATCCAACGATGTCTGGAGTGCGGGGAAAGCAGTGACGTGGCTCGATCAGATGCGTAGGATCCTCCTAATCCTACGGCTGCAGGACGTGGGCGATGTGGCGTGCTCTGGACCGTCCGATCTAGGCGATCAGACAACTGTTGTTCTTCTTCCTCAAGCAGGTCTGCTGCCTTCTGCGGTGGAGAGGGATGTGCTCCGATGAAGGGTCTTGAGCTCTGATTCCTCCTCTGATCATTGGTGAAGCTCGCCGAAGGCTCTCAAGTAGCTGGGAAGAATCGGGAAGGTGTCGGGGATCCTCCGGCGATCTTCGGAGTGGTTGAACAGCTCTGGAGAGCAGTGGCGAAGAAGCTCGAAGTAAGCTCCTATGAAGTTCCGGCCAGTGGAAGTAGATGTACCTGTAGGGGGCTATCGGTATAGTTGAGGCATGCAACAAGTACGTGGAGTAATCGTGAGTAAGGTGCGAGGCCTGAGTGGCGAAGTAGAGGGGTCCGGTGATCGAGCTCCGCCAAGGTGGCGGAGCTGGCATCAGCGTGAGTTGGGGTGCTTCGTCAAAGTGAATGGAGTATGGCGCGAAGGTAAGAGCTCCGAGGGGAAGCTCGGTGGATGCTCAGCGGAGCAGGAAGTGAAGAGAGGACGGCAAATAATCAGAGAAGAAGGAAAATGAAGAAGAAGGTCGGAGGGAAGATGTAGGTGTCTACCTGGGGTTAGAAGCTCGGATGAGATCTTCCAGGTCTTCGCTCAAGGGCCGGTAGTGTCCCGAGCTCATGCAACTAGCGGAGCAGGCTGCGGCACAGCGATGGAGGGCCGTGGATCTCGCCGGAGGTGAATCTCTATCTTGGCTCATCGTTACGTCCAATTGCTGTCACCAAATTGAAGATGGGAGCTCAGGGATTCTCTCCGTGATGGCGGATGGGGGAGAAGGTGGCCGGAGGCGGTGAATTTATAGGTTAGATATGGTGGTGACAGGTGATGGAGGGTGATGTTGGTGGAGGTCGTGGGGCGAAGCGGAGGGTGTTCATGGAGATCGAGGGGGTTGGCGAGGACGAGAGAAAAGTGGTGGATGTCGTGATGGTGAAGGGAGGCGAAGATGATGGTCGACGTGGTGCCCAAAATAGAAAGGGGGGAGCCCTCACGCATGATGGACGACGTGGGGCGCGGGGAATGCGGGAGGTAGGAGACGACGCCCGGACCGTTGGATCGCGAGATCCAACAGCCCTGATGGAGGCGCGTGTGGACGCTTAGGATTAGATCTAGGGTGGATCCATCGAACGGTTTCGGGTATGCCACGTGGAGGGATGCAAGAGCGACGCTGATGGGCGGTCTTGATGAGGTCTGGGGTTTTGATCGAAGGGTCCAGGTATTGTGTGAGATGGAGGGCTAGGATTGAGGGTTTCTAGTGATGATCGGAGGGCGCCTAGTGCACCACGTGGCTTTCTAAGGACGAGGCGCGAAGGGACGATCCAGATGAGATCCATGGGTAGATCGGGCGGATGAAAGTCGATGCAAAGATGAATGGCCCAGATTAGTAGAGGGGGCGAGCGATCGAATGACGGGGAAGGTTGGGTGCATGGCGCGCAAAGAAGCGGGCCGCGTGGCGCAATCAGAGGGCGTCACGTGGCCAGCTCTGAGTGGCTGAGAAAGAAAGTGAATTTCGAGAGAAAAGGTGGTTGAATTTGGAAAAACTCAAAACATGAAAGTTGCATATCTCGATGAGATATACAAGTTTCATTTTGACCAAAAATGGAGATGAGATCAAAAAAATACAAGAGTACAAATATACATATATATAGTATACAAGGGGGCCCAAAACCCAAATTTTGCATACGAGCTCCAAATTGAATGAAATTTCTCTCATTTTAAAGGTCTATGGATGTGTATTAATATGAAGGTGAGTAAACCTAATTCGGAGGTTGTATGAGGTGGATATTGGCATTCTAAGATCCAGGTTCTCCAACTGGGTTTAAGTCTTTATTGGGCAATTTACAGGATAGGGATTTTTGGCCTTCTTCCTTATATTATTAACTAATAATGTACACTGTGTAAGGCAGGTGTTATTTGTTTTAGAAGGGATATAAAATATAAATAATTTGGTGAATTATTGGTGGACATTTTACAAGTGGATTTTACAAATGAATTGGCTTCTTATTTAATGCAAATATGAATGCTAAAATGCATGTATTATGGATTGATACATGAATGTTATTTTATGCAAGATAAAGGGAAATATGCTGCTAAATACTCGGGAACAAGGCTCTATTTTCAACTTTAAGAGTGATGAATCACAGATTCATCATCTATCCATTTGGGACCTATGCCTTTCGCAGAATGTCGTTCGGATTATGCAACGCTCTAGCGACATTCTAGCGATGTATGTTGGCAGTATTTCCAGGCATGGTTGGAAGTTTTCTCGACAATTTTATGGACAATTTCTCGATCTACGGAGACATCTTTGATCAATGTTTATCTTATGTAGACCGAGTTCTGAAAAGATGATGTGAAGTGAACCTTGTGCTCTCGTGGAAGAAGAGCCATTTTATGGTGACTGAAGGTATAGTGCTCGGCCATGTCATCTCGAAGTGTGGCACGGCGGTAAATCCGGTGAAGGTGGAAGTGATTTACAAACTAGAGCCACCTACAAATTTGAAGAAGATTAGATCATTCTTAGGGTATGTCGATTTCTACCGATGATTTATCAAAGATCTCAGCACAATCGCCCGACCACTGACCGAGCTTCTACGAAAGGAGGCAGATTTTATTGTCGATGATAGAGTCCTCCTGGCCTTTTCTCGGTTAAAAGAGATAATCACTAAGTCCCTTGTCCTTCAACCGCCAAACTGGTCTCTACCCTTTGATATCATGACTAATGCTTATGATTATGACATCGGAAGTTCTAGGACAGAGGAGAGATCATGTTTCATTTGTTACTCAATCTACCAGCAGAACTCTCGATGAAGCACAAAGAAACTACACTGTCACTGAAAAAGAGTTGATAGCAGTAGTATTTGCCCAGGAGAAATTCATATCCCATTTGCTTGGATCCAAGGTTATAATATATACATATCACTTGGACATCAAGTATCTACAAGTCAAGAAGGATGCCAAACCATGGTTAATCAGATGGATCATTCTACTTCACAAATTTGACCTTGAAATTCGCGATAAACCTAGAGTCAAAAATATGGTGGCCGATCACTTATAAAGATTACTAGAGATAGACACTCTTGAGACGAACTTATTTCCTATCACAGAGACTTTTCCAGATGAAGCCATCTTGTTAATCACCTTGTTCCCCTGGTTCACTGATATTGCGAACTATCTTATATCCAAGAAAACTCCACAAGATTGGCATAGCATAAAATAAACAAGTTCTTATCATAAATCCATTTCTACCGGTGAAGGGATCCATATCTCTTTCGAGAGAGGGCGGAGTGCATCTGGATAAGATGCATTCCTTAGGAGGAAGTCCATAGTGTCCTCGAGCATTGCCACTCCCGAGAATCGGGAGGACACCACTCTGGAAAAAGAACAGTGAATGTTCTACAACGTGACCTTTGGTGGCCGACTCTATTCAAAGATGCAGAAGACTTTGTCAACCATTATATTGAATGTCAGAGACTTGGCGGCACCATTGGAATGAGAGACGCAATGCCTCTGAAGTACAATCGTATCTCAGATGTGTTTGATGTGTGGGGCATTTACTTCATGGGCTCGTTCCCTAAAAGCTAGGGATTCGAGTATATTCTGCTCACTATCGATTATGTAAGTCGTTGAGTGGAGGTTATGCGAACCAGAACCGCTGACAGTTGTACTATCTGTCGATTTCTAAAAGATCACATCATCGCAAGGTTCAGAATCCCCAAAATATTAATATCTGATGGAGGTGGCCAATTCATGAATAGAGAGGTGAATAATTTTACACAGGAATTTTGCATAGAACGTCGTGTCACCTCTTCGTACCACCCATAGTCCAATGGCCTAGCCGAATGTTCAAATAGGGAGATAAAGACAATATTGCAAAAACTCTTACGCCCCGACAGGAAGAATTGGTCATAGTTGCTGGACTCAGTACTTGGGCCTATCGAACCGTTTACAAATCATCGTTAGGAATGTCTCCCTATTGCCTAGTATACGACAAGCCATGCCATTTGTATGTGGAACTTATTCACAAATAGTAATGGGCAATTAATGTTTCTAACTGAGATTCCAAGAAGGGAGAACAGAGTAGAAAGTTGGATCTAAATTAGCTCCTTAAATTTCATGAGTATGCATGTGACAACAGCATGATGTATAAAGAAAAGGTCGAGAAATAGCATGACAAGTACATCAGTCGCAAGACCTTCGAGCCAGGACAAAAAGTTTGGTTGTTCAACGCAAAGCTCAAACTATTCCCATGGAAATTAAAGAGCAAGTGGATAGGGCCTTTCATAGTAAAATAGGTGCATGATAATGGAAGTATCACAGTATTCGGCCTGTCAGCTAACCCACAGCAATTCATGATCAACGGACAACTTCTGAAGCCTTATCTCAAACATGATACATTTTTGTCCATGGTCGATTCAATTCAAATGGTCCACGATGAAGAACTTACATCCACAACACCCACTCATGCAGACGAGGCTAGTAAAAACATTTTTTAGTAGTTAATCATTTCCTTCTTTTCTTCTTTCTTCTTTTCATTCGTTATTATTTTATCCTTCCGAAAATTCACACTCATCTCATACATCATTTCTATACTTAGGAAATGTTTCATCCTAAGTATAGGGGGGATGAATGCATTCGGGTGCTCATTCTTTGATCCCTCTCCTGTCTCCTCAACCTTTGACATTCTTTCTATACATAGGGATATTTTTTCCCTAAGTATAGAGGAAGATAGGTCGAGCCGTTGAGTTATTCATTTCCCACCCTCAACCCTCCCTGCATTGATATACATACTGCTATAATTAGGATTATTTGATCCTAAGTATAGGGGGCGGCCGACTTCCTACTCTTTATTCGTTGTAGTATAGACTTTTCTATACCTAATACGGGTTATGTCTTCCTTTCTCTTCGATCTATGAGGAATAGCTCAAGCTAAGTATAGGGGGTCAATATATACTGTGTATATATTTTAGCCATAACTCATACTTTTATATTATCCAATAAATATGCCTAAAACAAAGTAATATATATACACAAATTCACCAAATTATTTAATAAAAATGATGTTTATTATTCCTCAGAATTTTTGTACATATTGATTAATAAATCAGGTATACTTTCGTAAAATGTTTGAAAAATAGTTTGAAAATCCTTGTGAAAAATCTTTTGAAAGTTGTTTGGAAAATATTTTGAAAAATGTTTTCAAACATTGTAAAAATATTTTGTTTGTAAAAATTTCTTTTCTTTGAGTGAAATAAAATCTTTTGAAAAACTACTAGTAAATGGTTTGAAAAATTGGTTGCAAAATATTTTGAAAAATCTATATATACAGTTTAAAAAACTATTGCACAATGATTTTCAAATGTTTGTTAATGTTTGTAAAAATTATTTGTAAATATTATTTTGGACTACGGTTTTAAAATTTGTTTAATTAAAGATTTTATATAAGTATGAGGAATATATATATATCACCCTAAATTTCTTTGTTAAACTATATATACATAGCTATAAAAATGATCATTTACCCCTTGTAAAGTCTTATAACCCAACTTTGGTAAATCATTTAACCCATGTAAATGTGTGTGCCTATTTTTAGCCAAAATCTTTTGTCTTCAAAAATCCCAAAATCATTTACCCCATGTAAATGTGTGAGCCTATTTTTAACCAAAATCTTTTGTCTTCAAAAATCCCAAAATCATTTGCAAAAACCAAAATACCGAAAACATTTGCAAAATATTTTTGAAAAAATATATAAATATTTGCAAAACCTTTTTCAAAAAACCCTAAAAAGGTGCAAAAATTTAAAAATTGCACTACAAAAATATTTTCCTGCATTGTAATAACATGAGCATTTTCGAAGTATTCTAGGTAATTGAATAAGTCCAAATAAAGTCTAAATATTGGATCTAAATATTGGATCTTTCTGTATACATTAATACACTTAATTTCAGAGGAACCCATTGAGGATTGGAATTGAAGATACTTCATGTCACCTTGACTGAATTCTTTAGATTCCATAAGATTATGTTCATGAGTCAATTCAATGTGCCTGAATAGAACCCCTAATATCATCTGTACGACTCTTGAGACAATGACTTGACTGGAAACCTCACACCTAACACTTAGCTCAACCTAGATGGACTATTTAAAAATCTAGGGGTCTAAGTCAGGACGATGCAAGGCGCTTCGTCAAGGGTTGCTCAGGAACCATTCTTGGGGATTGCTGACATAAGTACTCTAACCCACTTCTTCTGATAACAATAATATCTAAAGACAAGAGATGGATTGAAACAATGCTTCAGATGAGGGATTTTCTACTGACGCAGCTTTTTCTAAGACCCCAAAATAGTGGGTGGAACAGAAGATGTTATATCCACTGAGGCATAAACAAGAAGGCAGGTGCAATGAAAAGTCAAAGAAAATATCCAAAAAAGCCTTCAACCGAAAAAATCCACAAATATGAGCTTTAGAAAATGCCAGCTTCTCAGTGAAGACTCGGTTACACTAACCGACTTCACGCGGGAATGAAGACTACACTGGTCTATTCCCACTTCTCTTCCCATTCTTCTAACTTCCTATCCCCTTCAGTTGTAAAGATCGAAAGCACCTGTCCTTAGAAGGAAATATCTGACTCCACAAGGATGGGTTATCAGTAAAGCGGACACCTTGGTAGTTCAATGGTTTTGTATGGGGAGGGTTGAACAATCTCACACACATGGTTCTATCATTTCAATGTAGCAAGAGTATGTGACTGAGAGGATGGTTTTGACCCGGCTGTGAATTGGACTAGATAATAGGAGTATGGAACCTAAAGGTTGTTGTGTCACAAATCCTAACCTCGAAGTGGTTCCAAACACACCATTAATCTAAAGGTCTTCTCGGAGCTCCAAACTTTGATGTTATTAAGACAAGTTTAAGAGTTGAAAATTATTCCAAGTTATTTATTTTTCTTTTCTTTATTTTATTTTCTTCTCTGTACTTATAGGCATAAGTGTTTGGTAGGGACTAGAAAAGGCAAGTATATGGGGAGATGAATCTCCATTTCATTACCTCTATTCTTTCATTTTGGCCTTTAAACCCTAGAAGAATGCATAAATATCCATTAAATTCTCAAAATAAACATTCATTAATTTGTACCAACTACTATATAAAATATTGTCTGTGTATTTATTACCAAAATAAAAAATAAATGAAAGAAAATAAAAAGAGCGAAGTGCCAAAGACACTGAAGTAACCCTATTACCCGATACACACTCATCATGGTAATTTAGTTGACAAGGAATAAAGTAGGCATAGATAGGGCAGCTAATTGTACAGAACACACAAACGGATCACTCTACAAAATAGGCCGACAATTAATTTTTAGGGGTTATTTTACTCTTTATTATTTATACTTAAAATAATGAAAAATTATACATGAAAATTATAGATAAAAATGTGTAGAAAATACAAAAATTATTTCATAAAAAAATAATATACAGTATACATGTTATACGCAAAATAAAAAGCCGCAAATCAAATTTCACAAACCCATATCTCCCAAAAAAACTCAAAATGTATCAAAATGTATCAACATCACATTTAAGTATATATACTTTTACTGAGCTATTTAATGAATATGGTTTCATATTTTTTGGAGTCAAGATGTGAAATTTTGGTTTTAGACCCCTAGTTTATAATATACCTGAATAAAATATTCATTTTATTTATTCTTCATTATTTTATAATTTTATATTTTTATAATTTTGAAAATATTATTTATAGTATAAGTAAATATTAAAATTATACTAAAACCACTGATAAAACATTAAAATAAAATATGTATTTAAATACATATATGAAGATACAATAACTATACCTTTATAATAAGTATACCTATTTATTTAATTGTATAAATTATATAAGAAAAATATAAGAAAAACATACTTAAGTGTATAAAAATAAGTTATAATTTTCTAAAATAACAGAATAAAATAATAAAAATCAAAACACATAATAACAATAAAATACACAAAACATAGATGAATATACATATAATTAACCCCTAAAAATTAGTTTATAAATAAGAACCTCTAAAGAATAAATAAAATTATGTATAAATACTACAGAAAATTAGAAACATTTTTTTCATAACTTAAAAATAAAAAAATGAAATACTATTTATTATTCATTTTCCAAGGCATTTCTACCTTGGAATTTCCAAGGCGCCATCAAATGTTGACCACGGTCAAATGTACCTGATCTCTTCTAATGCCTGTCAGAAGTCACGCAGACGCTACTTCACCATTTTCTCCATGCCCCCACCTTCACTCATTACCCTTGATACCACCACCATCCTATAGCCCCTTCATCGCTCATCTTCACTCATCATTTCATCTCCACCTACCGCCTCTTGATCTCGTGCCATCGCTCCTCGAAACTCGTATATAAATATACACCCTTCGCCCCCTTTTGATTTTTTTTTATCCCTTTTCTTCATGCTTTAGCCCCTCACATCACTCCAGCGAGCTTCTCTATGGTGACAACAAGATAGTATTCGTGGTTTGCAGCGAGGAGAACTAGTGGAGGTTAGGCGAATCCACCCCACCCCCGGAGTTCCTTCGGCTGGTTCCGCTCTAGATCCCCCAAGCTCTATCGAGCCCCTTTTATTATCATTCCCAGGTAACCTTGTAGTTTAATTTTTGTTTCGCATCGTTAATTTGTAGTTTAATCAAGCGATTA
Organism: Ottelia alismoides; assembly: GCA_037367405.1. NCBI lineage: Eukaryota > Viridiplantae > Streptophyta > Magnoliopsida > Alismatales > Hydrocharitaceae > Ottelia > Ottelia alismoides. Next base: position 368,333 of record JAZKJV010001179.1, read on the forward strand.
GCGCTCAAATCAAAAACCTCCGATTCCTAAAGCTAAGTATCGAGGTCAAAATCATCGTGATCAAACCGTTGACCCGCCCCGACTTCCACACCATCTCTTTCCCCTTCATGTTCTCCATTAATTCCCCACTTCGTCCAACCCCGATCTAGCGTGGATCTGGGATCCGAACTCTATCCGTTGCTTCACACTGGAGCCCCCCCCCCTTCCCCCTCCATTCCATTTTTCATGCCATTTCGAGCAAACCTTGAGTAGAGGAGATAACCCTTGTACCCAGGAGTATTTTGGTACTAACTTGCAAGACCGAGGATGCATCTGGAACCTCAACGACCATCTGGAGTTGCTCCAGATGGTTCAACCTCACCTGAGCATATGGGGCCCTCTCACCTCGCCTAGACCTTGTAGTCGCACGTGGAGGAAACCCAGCTACCTGTTGGTCTCATTGGAGGAGTGAAAGACCACTGAATCTCGGAGGAACAACAGATCGAAGTTCACAAGAATGCTATTCTTGTTCGTTCTTTTAGAGTCCTTCCCCGTTGTTCTATCAAGAAAAGCTGACCATATTTAATATGTATCGTTGATTATTCGTGAAGGGGTATGTATAGAGGTTTGCACGATCAGACACGTGGCAACTCCTAGACAACTGGATCCCAGCATATATGTGGGTAAATTTCATAGACCCTCCTCCTCTTCTTGTAATTCCTTTGGTCTTGTAAATATTTTATCTCGTTTAAATGTTTGTGGATAAAATGCATGTATCCCCCTGAACTTTTGTATATTGCAATTTAGTCCTTGTTAAAGTCACGTGCATGTGCACGTTTTATCTTGTAAAAATTGCATGTAAACCCTCATGGGTTATAGTAATTATTGTTTAATATATAAAATAGGAATATTAGTGTTAAACTTTGGGTAAAATTGCATTGGGATCCTCACTTTCATTAATATTTACAATTATACCCCTGCTAGAATTAATAACTTTGTGAGTTATTTTCTATTGATAAAAATGATTATCGTGCCCTAAAAATTGCCAAAAAAAATAGGAGTAAGTAACAGGATGCATGCTTGTTCACACTAGAATTTTACATTTTCATTCTATGCCTTCCTTATTTTCTAAAAATGATTTAGTGCACAGTCAATCCAAGTTTGCATTAAAATGCCAAAAAATATAAAATAATTTCTAAAAATCTCCAAAAAAAATATAGTTTGTTTATTTAAGTATTTTTACCCTTCAGACCAAAAATCACTAAAAATAACAAAAGAAAAATCTTAAAAATTGAAAAACTCCCAAAATCTTCATAGAAATCAATAAAACTTCTAAAAATTCCAAAAATATTGCTTTCTACTATATAATTTTATTAACATTATTATCTATTTACTAAAATCAATTTGAAAATTTTTTGACTCAATGTCCTATTTTTAATTTTTATTTCAAACTCGGTCAATTATTGTATACCAATTTTTGGGTATTTTCAACTTTGAAAATATATAAAAATTATTATTAAAAATTACAAAAACAATAAAAAAATTAATTAAAACCTCTAAGGATTTATATCTTTTATTTTGACTATTTTTGTTAGTATTTATATATATATATATTAGTCTATGCTCTATATATAGCTCTGTTATATGTCTTTAAAAAAACTAAAATACAAAATATAAAAATTTAAAAAAAAATAAATATAAAAATCAAAAAATTAAAAACAAAATACAAAAATAGAATACAAAAAAATTTAAAAAATAATTAATTAAAAATTAAAAACCCACATTACTTGACAATATTGTGCATAGCTATATATACATAAACAAATTTTATTTATTTATAAATAATATTGAGTGTTTTATCGTGTGTTCCATGCGTTCAACACCCTACTATGTTTGTCATACAACAATTTTTGTAGGGTTTATAATAAACTATGATCCATGTCTGCTTTTCAGTGATTATTATCTTTTGTGATTAAGTATTGATTAATTGAGGTTTTTCGTGGGTTGCCATATCGATTGTGTCTCTATCTTGTGTAAGACATATTTTGACCTGCGCAAAATCTTGATTATCAAGTAGGAATTATTGAGAAATGAACATTGCGATGTGTATGTGTATACAAGTATGCTAAATATTAATCAATGTTATTGTAGATTTTAAATGAGATAAATTATTTTAAAAATATATATATTAAATTTTTAAATTTCGTATTTCCTTTAGATTAATAGTATATAAATAATATATATATAAGAGTATATATATGTAATGTAAGTTATATATACTAGGATATATATACAACAAATACCCAAATATCAAAAAATATCCTAAAGAACAGTCCTTTTTATTTTTTATAGGTTTTAAAAGATATTTAGGATATTTAAAATATTAATAAAAATATAAATTATATATATCAATATAAAGGTATATATAAACTATAGTGTATACTATTTATAAGTATAGATAAATATAGTCAATAAGGGTCCAAATAAAATCTTTTTATATTTTTAAATATTTTTCTACCTTTATGAATTTTTAGGGAGTTTTTTCAATATGTTTGTATTTTGAAAATCAGAAATAAATCAAAAAATGAATTTTTAAATAGACAAAATTTATCTGAGAATCAAAAATAGCAAAAAGGTCTAACTTTTCTCAAAATTAATTTTAATACATAGATATAGATGTAAATAAAATTACAAAATAGAAACTATTATTTTTTTCTAGAAAATATTTTGCAATTTTTTAGAGTTAATAAGGATTTTCTAATTTTAAGAGTTTTTTGAGACTTTTTGTGATTTTTGGTTTAGAATTATAAAGTAGGCTAATAATAGTAAGGATTTATTGTATTTTTAGAAATATTGTTATAATTTTTTTATATTTTCTAAGTTAAAAAATGACTAAAAAGCTCTTTTTTATTTTTAATAAATACAAACGTGGTAAAATGGAAAATAAAATTTAGGGATTTTTAACCCATGAACCCTGTAAGTTTTTCCAATTACCTCCCCAACATTTGAAACAGCTTAATTCCTCCCTCGACCCCATAAACTTGCTAACCTTTGTACTGCAAATCCTGTAGTTAACCTCATCCATTTAATCGTTAAATCTAATTGGTCCCGTTAAAAAGAGGTGTACATTACCTCCTTTATTTGGAAAATTTAGAAAATGTTCCATCATTCCCACTTCCCCCACCATCCTTACAGCATCTTCATCCTAACTCCCTCAAACATTCGTCAGCACCACCTCCTCCCATGTGTGCCACCGAGAGACCGCCCCCTCCCTAATGAGAAGAGGTCAAACCAATGCTCCCCATCTCCCGGAGTCGACCCCCCTCCCCTTCGAGCAGAGGTCAACCTCCTCCCTCATGTGTTTTGTTGAACTATGACCCCCTTCTCCCACAAGCAGAGGTTGACGCGATCACCCCTGCATGCAGTCCGGAGAAGTTGCGACTGTACCTCCCTCATATCGTCCCTCCCCCATGCACCTCCCGAATACGACTGCCCTATCCCCCTTGCAGATGCTTTCTATCTGGCATCGCCTCATCATGGAGGAGGAGGGTGAGTCATACTCATCGGATCCTCGATCTGGCAACATCATGTAAGGTGTGATGGGGTATTGTCACACCCGAGGTAGCAGCGGGGAACTAGTGAGGCGAGGGAGAACCAAGGAGAGCAGGGAGGAGATGAGGGAGGGGTGCTTCAAGATGGATTTATGGGCTCCGGCATGGGAGGTGGCGGTGGGGTGGGGAGGGGGACGTGAGGAGGAGGAGGTGGTCATGGGAGACTAAGGGGAAAGACCTTGACGACCACCTCAGAGGGTTTTTTTCGGTCCATCATAGGAGCAGAGTAGGGCATTGGGATTTCGAATTCGATTGGGATTTGGTTTTTCCGTTGCTTGGGCTTCGAGAGGAGATTGAGGAGGATGTGGGTGTGGGCAGTAAAGGAGGGAGAATGGGGGGAGGAAGAGGTGGAGGAGGACAGAGGTAAGGAGGAGGATATGAGTGTGGGTTTGCAGAGGAGGGAGAGAGGGGAGGTAGGGGATGGAGGGTGGGATCTCATGGTGGAATATCCACCATTGGATTTCATTTGATGACAATTACTCCATACTAATTCAAGTAATTCACTTAAATAAAGTTAAAACTGACGGTAGGGTTTGTGGGGTAAGACGGAGTAAGTTTACGAGTTGAGGGGGGAATTAAGTTGTTTCAAAGGTCGAGGAAGAAATTGACAAAGTTTATAGCGTTCTTGGGGTAAAAATCCCTAAACTTTATAGCATGAACCAGCAACCAATCATGCACTTACACATATTCTTGCATAATTTTACAACACAAGAGCTATTTTTAATAAAAACGAATCGCATAAATAAAATACAATAAAACTGGCAAGGGAATATTTGGAAATAAAATATATTCCTAGGACACAGGTGCAAAATAACACAAAAGTTTTAACTAAATTTTATTTTAATAGACTAATATTAAATACAAAAATCAGAGGGTATGCCAGCAAAATGTTCCCTCGCATGGGTAGCTAAGTGAGGTGATATGGCATTGGACTTAAATGCAATATTAGTTCTAGGGGCTACATACAAATAGCACATAAATTTTTCAACTAAATTAAATATTTATAACACCTTCTACAAATAGCAAAAATATGGATGGGTTGGATGCAAATTTTACCATTTATGCTATTTTAATCCAAACGTTGTCGTCGTGCCATGTTGTTGGTTCAAGGGCTCTCCTTGGGCACCGCTTCGAACTAATTGGGCGGCTACAGATTAAGTCAGGACGGTGTTCTTAATCGGACGGCCGAGCGACTACCCAAAAGAACTCACGAAGAACTAGGTGTCAATAACTTTTGATCTAACTTATCTCTGTGCTCTGGTGGTCTCCTCTTGATCCAACAGGCGGCTTAGATTCTTGGCGCTCCTCTGTGCGCATTAGTATGCTTGAATGAAGGTGAGGGAGCTTAGAGAACTCAGATGGGGTATGAGGACTTGGGGTTGCTCCCAGATTATCAATAAGGTTCTAGAATCCTTCCTAGAGTCATGAACCTACACCAAAATGGTCCTTCGTTAGAGGGTTATCCGCTCGATTGAAGGGTCAAGCAAAAAGAAGCGTGGGTGGCATGGAGATGGAAGTTCGACGAAGGGCGACCGAGGGAGCTTATACTCCTGTATCCATGATGGATCAGAGGGGACAGATGGAGTGATCGATGGAGAAGGAGATGGGGAGCGAAATGAGATGAAAATGGGGATGATCAGACGGTTGAGTCACGATTAATTCTCCTATAGATCAAGTTCCAGGGATTTGGGGTTTTTCTAAATTAAGATTAAAGACCCAGTTAAACTAGAATATAAAGGCGAAAATGGAATGTAGAAGATAAACATTACCTAAGAACAGTGAATAACGACCTCGACTTAGTGAGACAACCAAGGAAGCTGAATCAGCAGGCAGCGCTCCGTCGATGGATGTGGATCACATCCTCCATAGCTCCTCACTGCAAATCGATGGGTCGCTCTCCTATCACAAGCAGCAGCCCAATGGAGATGATCTGAGAGGCTAACAACCAAAGAAGAGGGATCAAACTTGATAAGGAAGAGGGAGGAGCAACTTTATAGGTTGCTAGAATGGGGATCTTCGATTGAGGATTCGGGATGAAGCAAGGACGATCGAAGAGATCTTTGCCCACGACATGAATTAGGGAGATCTAATCTCTAGAAATCAACAACACACCAAGGAAGCACATGATATCTCGAGCAGAAAAAGGTGTGAAGAAGTAAAATCTGGCAGATCGGAGCGTGAGGAAGAGAGACGGGGCCAGTTGATCGAGGGCAATAGCCGGAGCTTCTAATTGGTCCACATGGACCAACCAGAAAAATCCTTTGAGGAAAAGATTAGTAATCAAAAATAAATAATAAATAATATAACTAAATATTATAAAAACACTAAAAATGATTGTAATTTAATGTAGTATTTTATGCATATTTTTATTTCTTTTATGAGGCTTTTTATTACAAGTTAATATTTACATGTAAAATATATGTATAAATACCTGCACTTTGGTATTTTATTTTTAATTTGTAATACATATTTATTATTTTATACAAGTATTTATATATTTTTATTTTTATATACAATCATATATTTTTATTGTATTCTTTTAGTTTATATACACATATAACTAATTATGTATATATATTATATGCATATATAGGTATATTTTACCTATGTATTTGAAAGTATTATTTATTTTTATTTTATTTTAATGTTTTATTTTATTTTAATTATGTACATATATTTCAAATAATATTTAAAATTTTATAAAAATAAAAGAATTTGAAAATAGAAATAATAAATATCTTGAATAAAATATACAGGTACAATGCACAAAAGATGCCCAAAATCTAAATTTTGCATCTTAACTCCAAATTAAATGAAACCACCTTCACTAAATAGCTTATCAAAATTTATATACAATTAAAGGTGATTTTGTTCATTTTGATATAGTGTGGAGATGTTTTTATTTTTTACTTTTATTTTATGTGTCCCGGGCGCACTGTACATTATTTTTATATGAACTCAATTTTGTATTTTGTTGTATTTTATCTAAAATACTCGTGTACAAAGTTATTGATTTGATGTGAAAAAGCAATAATATAAAATAGATGTGAAAACGTAATTATTGATGAAGTAAAAATTGGGTTTTTGATGTGTTTTCTGTACAATTCATATGCCTTATGTTCCGCTACTTTATTCCTTATCAACCAAGTCACCATTATGATTGGTCTCGGGGTTTACGGTCACTCAACACCTGTGGTGTCGCATTTATTTTTCTTTTATTCCTTTATTCTTTTATTTTGGAATTATATTCATTAAATATACAATCCTTTATACAATATTTTTGGAGTATTTATTTTTGACAAATTAATGATATATATATATATATATATATGCATTTAGATAGGGATTTAAGGCCAAAATGAAAGAATAAAGGCGATGAAATGGAGATTCATCACCCCCTATACTTGCCTTTGCTAGTCCCTAACAAACACTAATTCTTATAAGTGCATAATAGAAAATAAAGAAAAGAAAAAGAAAGAACTTGGATTGATTTTAACTTTCAAACTTGTCTTCATAATATAAATGTTTGGAGCTTAGTCGGTCCTATGGATTTCTAATTTGATCGGAACCTTAGTTGGGAACCGGACTTGGAACACAACAGCCTTTGAGAATCATAAAAACTCTGCCCAACTCTCCTTAAAAGTCGTGTCAGAACAAGTCGATGTCATATGCAGTCCCTTATGACTATGAGTCTATATTGTACATTGTGTGTGATATATAGATCCTCTCGATTGAAGTGGTAAAAATCAGGCTTCTCCAGCACGGTGACCCTAATTCCCCAATCTAATAGCTCTTTCCTTGAGAAGCGAGGTATTCCTTTCTAAGTTCAAGTACAACCGGCTCAAGAAGAGGAGGCGGAGAGAAGAATGGATGATAGCCAGTGTAGCTACCTATCCTAGGATACTTGACCAGTTTAGCCAAGTCATCCGATTTCAGGCTTACATGAACATTGTCTTTGAAGCTCAAGCTTGCTTATTGAATATATCATGCTCCAACGGGGATTGATTTTTCTTTGATTTTTGCTCATCTATTTTTTTGGAGTTTTATTTTTCCATTTTTTTAATATTATATACACTAGCATTTACATGTGAACTTTTTCCTCTTGAGCCAGTAGATTATCCCTCTTTTGAAACATTATTACAACCAACAATATAATGTCATTAGACCTCATGGCTTCTGGATCGAGTTAGGGTACAATGGCTATATATTGTGACTTTTGATGTTTCCATTGTCTTGTGTCTCATACCGACAAATCTAGCACTCTGCTACTTCAACTGAGATGAGCAAAGAGCAAAGTGCAGATGTGCAAGTTAGGTCACTGTTGACAAGAGTCGTGCATGTGTCCCCAAAAATTCTACTTGGGCCATCAAGATAACATTGAACCTGGTCTCTTTTTCTCAAAGAATTAAGTCTAGTATACCTGAAGCGTCTCAATTCCAGTTCCCTTAAGGTTCCTGTGATTAAGGGGATTAAGGTGTAACCTAGATCTGGTCTTCAAATTATACTTAAGCTTGTTCAACTGATATCTCAATCCGAAAAATGCAAATGCCAAGCAAGATGCAAAAAATATTTCTATGATGCAATTTTCTGATTTTGATCTATTATGGAATTTTTGATAAGTTTTGCAAATTTTTATGCATTTTTTAAAAACATTTTGCATATTTTTATAGGTTTTTGTTTTGTAAATTTTTATTGATTTTTCAAAAAAAGAGTTTTGGCAAATAATATTGTTCAGATATTTACATGGGAGTGAATATGTTATTTACAAGAGTTTAGCTGAATAATTTACACAATTTATTTTTTACTTATAGGTTTATATACATAATTTTTAAAGAATTTTTATTAACTTGACTTATGTACATAGTTCTTGAAATAATTTGAAAGAATTTTTACAAACATTTTGAAAACTTTATTTTGAAAACAATTTGACAAAAAATTTTGTAAAAATTTACAAAATTTGAAAATCATTTTGCAAAGATTTTTCAAACAATATATGTAGATTTTTTAAAACATTTTTGCAACCATTTTACAAATCATTAACAAATAGATTTTCAAAATACTTTATTCAAACAAAAGAAAGAAATTTTTACAAACAAAAGAATTTTACTATGGTTTGAAACCATTTTACAAAACATTTTCAAACAGTTTTTCAAAAGATTTTTCAAAGAGATTTTCCAACCATTTCGCAAAACATTTTTAACTAGTTTATTAATTGTAACTACAAAGAATTTTAATGTGTATTTATTTATTAATTAGCCACAATATTTGAAAATATGCAAGTATGAGTTATGGCTAAAATATATACATAGTATATATGCACACATGTATACACTCACCCTCCCCTTATACTTACGATGAAGTATATCCTAAGTATAGCAATGGTGAATGGGATGGGGGAAGTTTTTGGGAGAATTAAATAACTAAAAATGAAAAGAACAAAAGAACAAAAAGATTAACTACTCAAAAATATTTTTGGATCCTTTGTCTGAATCTGCATGTGTTGCTGTCGAAAGTTCTTTCTCATAGACCACTTGAATCGAGTCAACCATGGACAGGAAGGTATCATGCTCAAGGTAGGGCTTCAGAAATTGTCCATTGATGATGAAAGCCTGCGTCAGCAGACAATCCATTTATGACTAGGCTTCCATTGTCATGCACATGCTTCACTATGAACAGCTCAGTCCATTTGCTCTTCAACTTCCCCAGAAATAGTTTCGAATTTACATCAAACAACCATACCTTCTGACCAGGCTCGAAAGTCTTGCAGTGGATGTACATGTCATGCCACTTCTTGACCTTCTTATTTTACATAAGGCTATTGTCCTATGCATAGTCTTGAAATTTGAGAAGTATGTTTAGATTTAGCTTTATGTTCTTTGTTGCTTTATTTGAATCCAAATTGATTAATTACCCATAATGATTTATGAATTAGCTAGATGGGCAAATGGAAAGGCTTGCCTTATAGTAGGTGATAGGGGCACATTCCTAGAGGTGACTTGTATGTTGTCTACTAAACCCAGAGAACCGAATCAAGTAGTTGAGACCAGTTCTTTCTATTTGGATGTACAAGCTTCTAGAGAATGGTCTTGATTTCCCTATTCGAACATTCTGGCAAGACATTAGACTGTGGGTGGTATGGAGAAGCTACTCGATGTTCTATACAATATTCCTGAGTCAGCTTCTTTACTTCTCTGTTGATAAAATGGCTACCCCCATCTGATATTAGAATTTTTTGGATCTTGAACCTTATAATGATATGTTCCTTCAGAAATCGGCAGACGGTGCGACTGTCGGCAGCTCGGGTTGGGATAGCCTCCACCTAATGACTCATGTAGTCGACAACAAGTAGAATATACTCATAGCTCTAGCTATTGGGAAATGGGTCCATGAACTCAATGCCCCATGCATCGAACATATATGAAATCTGATTATATTTCATGGGCATTGTGTCTCTCATTCTGATAGTTCCACCCATCTTCTGACAATTAGTGCATCTCTTTTGATAAAATCTTATGCATCTTTAAAGAGAGTTGATCACCAAAGGTCGCATTGTAGCACTTTTGTTGCCATACACTTTCCAGAGTGGTGTCATCCCGACTGTCTTGCATGATAATGCTCGAGGACACTATGAACTTCCTCCGGAGGAATGCATCACCTCCAGATGCAATCTGTCTACAAAAGATATATGGATTCTCCCACTGATAGAAATGATATTTCAAAAAAATTTGTCCTTTAGCCTCAACCAATCTTGAGGAGTCTCTTCGACACAAGTAGTTTACAATATCGATGAACTAGGAGAGTGAGGTGACTGGTAGAATAGATTCATCTGGAAAGGTTTCAGTGATCGGTATCTGACTCTGCTCAAGAGTGTCAGGCTCTGGAAATCTTGATAAATGGCCTGCCACCACATTTTTAGCGCTATGTATGTCATGGATTTCAAAATTGAATTCTTGGAGTAGAAAGATCCATTTAATTACCCTTGATTTAGCATCATTCTTAGCTTACAAGTACCTAACGGCAGAATGGTCTATGTAGAGAATGACTTTGGATCTAAGTAAGTGAGATCTAAACTTCTCCAAGGTAAATACAACTGCTAGCAGCTTTTTCTTAGTGACTGTGTAGTTCTCTTGTACTTTAAAAAGCGTTCTGCTGGTATAATGAATTGCGAATGGAAGGTTATCACTCCTCTGTCCCAGACCGCACTAGTGACATAATCTGATGCATGTGTTATGATCTCATATGGTAGAGATAAATATGGCAATTGCAGAATAGGGGCATGAGTAATCATATATTTCAATTAATTAAAATCTTGGATGACTCGGGCTTTAATAATTAAATTTTCCTCCTTGCCTAGAAGCTCGATTAGCGATCGCGTAATCTTCGTGAAAACTTTGATGAATATGTGGTAAAGACCAATATGCCCCACAAATGACCGGACTTGCTTCAAATTTGTAGGTGTCGCTAGCTATGAAATGACTTCCACCTCTACAGGGTCGACCTCCATTCCATGTTTCAAGATGATATGGCCTAGCACAATCCCTTCGATTACCATGAAATGGCTCTTCTCCCACAAGAGCGGTAAGTTGGATTCATAGCAATTATTCAAAACTCGGTCTAAATAAGATAGGCACTGATCGAAGTATCTTCTTAGATTGAGAAATCATCCATAAACACCTCGATAAAACTACCAAGCATATCTGCAAACATTGCCAACATGCATCATTGAAATATCATTGGAGCATTGCACAAACCAAACAGCATCCTATGGAAGGCATACGTTCCAAATGGACAGGTGAAGGTAGTCTTTTCTTGGTCCCCTGGGGCGATTGCAAGCTGATTATACCCATCGTATCCATCCAAGAATAAGAAATACTCCTTCACGGCTAATGTTTCGACTATTTTGTCAATGAAGGGACGTGGAAAACAATACTTCTCAGTTGCTAGATTCAAGCATCGGTAATCAACATAGACGTGCCATGATGTTGGAACTTTGGTTACGATCTCCTTCCTTTATCGTTATTCATGATGGTGATCCCTGACTTCTTTGGTACAACATGCAAGGACTCATCTATTTGGAGTCATAGATGGGATAAATGAAACCTGCATCATACCATTCTGTAATCTCATGTATAAGAACCTCTTGGAGATTCAGATTTAGTCTTAGCTAAAATTCGTGGGATGGCTTACTATCCTCTTCTAGGTAGATGCGATGGGAACACAATGAAAGGTTGATCCCACAGAGATTAGAAATTTTCCATCTAATTGCCTTGCGTTTTCTTTCTAAAACATCAAACATACGAGATTCATGATCTTGAGTAAATTGAGAATATGATCATATGAAACATGTTTTGCTCATATGCAAGGAAGGCATACTTCATGTTTGTTGAAAGTTGCTTAAGCTATGGTGATGTCTGAACCTTCTCACTGACAACCTCTATGATTGTGCATGGCATTGGTGGGGTCAAATCTATCTACTGAACATTGTCCGCCTTTGACTGTTCAAGCTCTGAATATATAGATGCACAAAAATTTGCAATGATGGAATATTGTTCAAAGAAGTCTTCAATGATATGCTCTTCCTATGCTAAGGGCAGGAGGCTATCAATCATTTCATCTAGCAGTTCAGCAACTACCTCGTCTTCTAAGACAGAGGGGAAGTCGAATGTGCCATCCACTCCTTCCTCGGTTGAGAGGAATTCGTGGGTCTCAATGTCATCCATAAAAAGATTTATATCTCATATTTCAGCAAGAAAGTCATAGTCTTATGTATTCTTTGAAGGAACACTCACATCTGATGAAGATTCTATATATGTTGGCACCTAAACAGTCGGAATGGGTACCTTGTCACTATTCGAGCAAAAGGTAATTTATTTGTTGCCATAATCAACCAATATTTTAGATGTTCAAAGGAACAGTCATCCGATTATAATAGGGGTGTACAGAAGAGGAGATGAGGTTTCCATGTCCAAGACGAAGAAGTCCACAGGTGTTTGACCAATGTAGTCATATGGGGATGTTGTATGCTCCACACAAGGTGGAAGCAAAGTTGTTGAGGTGACTCCTCCAAGAGACCAAGTGATCAAAATAACAATCAACCCACGCAAAATATATCAACCAAGGAATAAATAATCAAAATTTATTATAAACCCTACAAATAAATGTGAATAGTGACAAGTAGAGTAGGGTGTCAAACATGGGAAGCAACATAGTGTAGTACTCAATATTATTTATAAATAATGAATAAATAATATAGGTGTATAATATATAACTATGCACACTATTATTTAAATAATGCAGGTTTGTAAAGTATATTTTTAAAAAATAATTAATTATATATTTTATTTTAAAGTAATTATAAAATATTTATAAAAATTAATAATATTATAACTTATATGATAATATATAGATATAATACGCTAAGGGATAATATACTTATTAATATAAATATGTATAGTCAAAAATAGCAAACTAAAATGTTTTTTTGTTTTTTTCAAATTTTTTACTATTTTTGTGAATTTTTAAGTAATTTTGCTAATTTTTAGGTATTTTAAAGCAATAATATCCTAAATCAGGGAATAGTTAATTAGTTCAAATAGATTTGGAGATTAAAATAGTAAAAATTTTGAAAAAAAATTTCAAGTCAATTTTGATATGTACTAATATATATAAATATAAATATATAATAGGAATAATATTTTTAATTTTGAAGATTTATTGTATTTTTATAGGATTTTGGAGCATTTTTTTCTCATTTTCTTTTTTCTATTTTTAGGAATTTTTTGTCTGTGGTACTATATACTATAGTAAACAACATGACTTTGTAGGAAGTTCTAAACACCATTTTATAGTTTTTTGGAATTTTTAAAGCAAATAAGGATTATCTGTGCAATATTTTATTTTTAATAAATAGGAAACATGTGTGAAATTTGAAATAAAAATTATGGCATGAAATTACACTACATCATGCACATTATCATATTTTTATATATTTTTTGGAGTACGAGAGCTTTTTATAAAAATTCAAGGAATATGCAAAAAATGTTGAACTAGTAGGGGTATACTTGTAATTAAAAAAACTCAAGAGGCTCAATGCAAATAACCTAAATGTTTATAACTAATATATGTAGTTTATATATTAAACAATAATTAAAATAACCTACAAAGGTTTACATGCAATTTTAACAACAGAACGTGTGCTAGTGCACGTGAGCCAGCCATATACTATTTTACAATATAGGAAATGTTCAAGGGTGTACATGCAAATTGTCCACTATATTTCAAATGCCATGAATTATTTACAGGTGTTCTTGTCTATTAAAAAAAGTGAGGAGATTGCCTAGGAAATTTACCCCTTAAGCATTGGGTCGTCCTCCATGTGATGCATGATCAGATGGTCCTAGTCAGACAATGTTTCGCTTCGAGTCAACGCTTTATCTGGAACTTAACGTTGATCAGACTGTGTGGAGAGGTGTTGAATGAATTAGGGAAGAACAGTTGCCTGGCAACTTTGGATCTCTGATTCCTCGCACATCCGAGTTCTGTTTGCCTCATTGGTGGATGGTGCATCTTCCTAGCTCCTTCCACAACAGCAGGAACCCTCCACTAGGATCCAGATCTCCTCTATCGAGATACAAAAGCTATTTTGTTCCAGGATACCTGGAGGGTCTTTTTATCCTTGATCTGTGCCTCCAGGTGCTCTGTGGCGCAGGTTCCTGCAGTAAAAGATCAGGTGGCCCGAGAGCCACCTCTTAGCCCAAATATTGAGGTGTGGCACCTTGTGGATGGTAGAGGTGGTTGAGCTCCGGCGACGTGGAGGAGAAGGATCTATAAGTGCCTAGAATCATGCAGAATCAAGGGGGGCTTTGCAAGCGAAATGCGTAGAAGTCATAGGGGTACGATAAGGACGTGAAAGTGTGTCGAAGAACATGGTAGATCACGTCAAATCAAACATGGAGCATAAGCTCCAGATCATATTAACTATTTGATTTTACCTAAACTACAAATTAAAACCAAGAACCAAGGATGGGAATCGGAAATATACTATGTCTATTAACTAAAATAGTAGGAAAGGGAACCTCCCTCAGCAAGGGGTTGAGAAGCAAAACCTTGTGTCGAAGCTCCACCGGGTGGCCGGATGCACTATTGAGCCCTCTTCCTCAATGCAGACCTACTCAAGGTGACTCGTTGTCACCAAGCTCTTGAAGAGAAGCAAGATCTGAGGGGTTGGAATAGTCTGAAGAGCAATCAAAAACTCAAAAGAAAATCTAGGGGGTATTTTATAGATAGGCATGGTAGTGGGTGGATATCATGAGTTTGTGGTCGGTTGGATGCTTGTGCAGGTGATATAGAGTATTAGCAAGATGGAGGGAGATATGGAGTGCAATATTAATGAAGAAATTGAGGAAATCCAAGTTGTGCATTACACTCCAAAACACAGCAAAGATGGTAGGGTGGGTGACTCTAACAAGAGTCGGAGGGGGATAAGGTACAGTTGACTCGTCAATCAACGAACAAATGCCAAGGCAAAAATGCCTTGGAAAATAAATAAGAATTAATAAATGATTTTATTATGTTTAAGTTATAATATAAAAAGTGTTTCTAATTTTATGAATTATTTTATATGTATATTTGTTTATTTTTTCGAGGTATTTTATTATATGTTATGTTTTGCCAATATATATATATATATTTTGTCTATATTTTATGTATTTTATTTTTATTTTGTGTTTTTTTATTATTTTATACATATTTTATATATTTATAATTTATTTAAATATACATAAATATATTTTTGTTATGATATAATATGCACACTTAAATAAATATGCATACTTATTATATAGGTATAAGTATACTATATTCATCTATGTATTTATATAGACTATTTTATTTTTTTGTTTCTTTATGGTTTTATTTTATTCTAAATATGTACATATATTATAAATAATATTTACAAATCATAATATAAAATTATAAACTTATAAAGAATAAATAAATTGAATATTTTATCTATGTATATTATACAATATGGGTCCAAAATCTAACGTTCACATCTTAACTCCAAATTGGATGAAACCTTCATTAAATAGATTATTAAAAGTTATATACAATTAAAGTGATTTTGATGCATTTTAAGATTTCATTTAGAATATATGGGTATGGGAAGTTCGGGTTTTGGCTTTTTATTTAGAGTATAAAAAGTACATTGTATATTATTTTTGCCTAAACTCAATTTTGTATTTTTCTATATATTTTTATCTACAACATTCATGTACAAAGTTTATTGATTTGATGAATAAATAAATAATAATAAAATAGGTTCCAAAAGGTAATTATTGGCCTATTTTTGTAGGGTTTTCCGACTGTATTTACTCTACAATTTGTCATCCTATCTCCCCGTACTTTATTCCTTGTCGACTAAGGCATCATGATGAGCGAGTCTCAGGAGCTAGGGTCACTCAACACCTATGGTGTCTCATTTATTTTTCTTTTCTTTTCTTTATTCTTTTATTTTGGCAATAAATGTAGTATTTATATAGTATGTTTGTATTTTATACAACTTATAAAGTATTTATTTTGGAAAATTAATGTTATATACAAGCATTTACCTAGGGTTTGAAGACCAAAATTAAAGAATAAAGGTGATGAAATGAGGATTCATCACCCTCCTATACTTGATTTTACTAGTTCCTAGCAAACAGTTATGTCTATAAGAGCATAAAAGAAAATAAAGAAAAGAAAAAGAAATAACTTAGAATAATTTTTTACTTATAAACTTGTCTTAATAAAGTAGAAGTTTGGAGCTCAGAGAAGGTCTTTGGATTAATGATGTGTTTGGAACCACGTAGAAGTTAGGAGGTGTGAGATAACATCCCTTAGGTTCCATACTCCTATAATATAGTCCAATTCACAATTATCCTCTTGGTCGCATATCCTTTTACCTTGAAATGATAGAACCATGTGTGAAATTATTCTACTTTCTCCAGATAAAACCATTAAACTACCAAGGTGTCTCCTCTTCTATTAACTCATCCTCGTGGAGACAGACATTCCCTTCTAAGGTCAAGTGTTGTCGGTCTTTACAACCGAATGGGGGGAGAAGTTAGAAGAATGGGAAGAGAAGTGGGAATGGACTAATATAGTCTTCATTCCCTTGTGAAGTCTATCAGTGTAATTGATTCTTCACCAAGAAGCAAGATATTTCTGAAGCTCAAAATTTTGTATAACTTTTTAGTGCAGGATTCTTTAGATATTTTCTTTGATTTTTTATATCATGTGCATTATTGTTTGTACCTCGATAGATATAGCATCTTTTGTTCCTACCATTTTTGGGTGGTCATGGAAAAAGTTGCGTTGGTAGACCATCCCTCACACGAAGCATTGTTTCAATCCATCTCCAGTCTTTAGATATCATTATTACCAAAAGAAGTGGGTTAGATTACCGGTGTTGGTAATCCTCAAGAATGGTTCCTCAGCCACCCTTGATGGAGTGACCTTGCATCGTACCAACTTAGACTCCTAGATTTTTCAACAGTCCATCTGAGTTGAGTGAAGTGTTGTGTGAGGCTTCCAATAAAGTCACTATCTCAAGAGTCTTATAGATGATATGAAGGGCTCTATATAGGCACATTGAATTGACTCGTGAACATAAACTTTTGGAATCTAAATAATTAAGTCAAGGTGACATGAAATTTCTCCACTTCCAGTCCTCAATGGGTTCCTCTGAAATTAAGTGTATTAAGGTCGATTCTAAGCTCCGATCTTTAGATTTTTATTCAGACTTGTTCAATTATCTAAGTTACTCTGAAAAACGTGAATGTTATGTACAATGCAATAAAATATTTTTGTGATGTAATTATCTTATCTTTAACTTCTTGTGAATTTTTTAAAAAAATTGCACATTTATGCATTTTTTTAAAAGGTTTTTGTAAATGTTTTTGTAGGTTTTGGTTTTGCAAAATGTTTAAGGGATTTTTAAAAACAAAAGATTTCAGAAAAAATGAAATAGTAAAGATATTTACACGGGAGTGCATTTTAATAATTTACAAGGATTAGGATTTAGGAATTTGCAAGTATTTAATTATTATTTACAAGTCAATGTGTTAGGTTTGTAAGGATTGTGTACATAGTTCTCGAAATAATTTGAAAAGATTTTTGCAAACATTTAAACCTTTATTGTGCAAACTAATTTGGTAAGTAATTTTTGCAATTTGAAAATCATTTTGCAATTATTTATCAAGCAGTATATATAGATTTTTCAAACTATTTTTGCAATCATTTTTCAAACCATTTTCAAATAGAGTTTCAAAATATTTTATTTGACATAAAAAAAGAATTCTTTACAAACAAAATATTTTTACAAAGGTTGAAAACATTTTACAAAATATTTTTCAAATAGTTTCAAACGATTTTTCGAAAAGATTTTCAAACCATTTTTCAAACATTTGCAAAAAAAATTACTCGATTTATTAATCGATATATACAAATAATTCTATTGGATTTTCTACAAGTATTTTCTTTTTATTTATTTGAAGGAATTTTAGCCATACTTATTGAAAATATTAAAGTATGATTTTTGTCTAAAATATATACGAAGTGTATATTGACCCCCCCCCATACTTAGCTTGAGCTATGTCATAATAGATCAAAGAGAAAAGGAAGACATTACTCGTACTAAGTATAGAATTTGTGTACTACAACGACTCAATAAAGAATAAGAAGTTGGTCCTCCCCCTGTACTTAGGACCAATTAATCCTAAGTATAGCATACTGTATTCTACATGCATTGAGAGTTGAGGGTCGGAACGAATAAATGACTCATCAGCTTGGCCTGTCTTCCCCTATACTTAGGTAAAATATACCTAGGTATAAGTGATTATCAAGAGTTAAGGAGGCAAATGAGGGATCGAAGAATGAATAACCCGAGGGTACTCTCCCCCTATACTTAGGATGAAGCATATCCTAAGTATAGCTTTGATGAATGGGGTGAGGGCAATATGGAAGAAAGAATTTGAAAATGAAAATAAAAAGAAGAAAAATATTAACTAATCAAGAACATTTTTGATGGCCTTCTCTAATTGTGTTGATGATGCAGCTGTAAGCTCTTCATCATAAACCACCTGAATCGAATCTACCATGTATAGAAATGTATCATGTTCAGGATAAGGTTTTAGTAACTGCTTGTTTATCACAAATGGTTGTGTGTCATCTAACAAAAAGGATATAGCAATGCTTCCATTGTCATGCATATGCTTCACTATGAAAGGCCTGGTCCATCTGCTCTTCAACTTCCCTGGGAATAGCTTGAGCTTTACATCAAACAACCTAACCTTCTACCTTGATTCGAAGGTCTTGCAGTGAATGTTCTTGTTGCGCCTCTTCTTGACCTTTTCCTTGTACATTAGGCTATTTTCATATGCATACTCACAAATTTTGAGAAGTTAATTCAGATCTAGCTTTCTATTCTTTCTATCCTTCTTGGAATCCAAATTACAGACATTTATTGCCCACAAAGATTTGTGAGACAGGTAGATGGCATGGCTTTCCATAAGTGGTAAGGAGACATTCCTAGAGGTGACTAGTAAGCGGTCAGATAGGCCAAAGTATTGATTCAAGCAGCTGTGACCAATTCTTCCTATCGGGGCACACAAGTTTTCGATGTAATGTTCGATGCATAATTCCTAGGTCAGCTTCTTCACCTCTATATTGATGAAATGGTCACCCTCATCTGATATAGGATATTTGGGTATCCTGAGCTGTGCAATGATGTTTTCCCTCAAGAACCAGCAGACGGTACAACTGCCGATGTCTCGGGTTGGGATAACCTCCACCCAACAGCTCACATAATCGACAATAAGCAGAATATACTCAAAATCCTGACTATTGGGAAACGGGCCCATGAAGTCAATGTTGCACGCATCAAACACGTTTGAAATATGAATGTACTTTCAGAGGCATTGAGTCTCTCATTCCGATACTACCATCCAGTCTCTGACAGTTAGTGCTATGCTTAACAAAATTTTCTGCATCTTTGAATAGGGTCTGCCACCAAAGGTTGTATTGTATAACTTTTGTTGCCATTCTTCTTCCAGAGTGGTGTCCTCCTGATTCCCTGGCATGAAAATGCTTGAGTACACTTTGGACTTCGTCTTGAGGAATGCATCGTCTCCATATGCAATATGTCCCCTTACGAAAGAGATAAGGATCCTCCCACTAATAGAAATGAATATCTGACATAAATTTGTCAACTTCCAGCTTCAGCCAATCTTGTGGAGTTCTCTTTGACACAAGATAGTTCACAATATCGAAGAACTAGGAGATCAAGGTTACTGATAGAATGCCTTCATCTGGGAACGTTTCTGTAATTGGAAATAAACCTAGCTCAGGATTGTTAGGATTTGGAAAAATGGATACATGATCTTCCACCACATTTTGAACTCTAGGTTTATCACATATTTCAAGGTCAAACTTTTGGAGAAGAAGGATCCGTCTGATAAGTCTAGGTTTAGCATCCTTCTTAGCTTGCAAGTACTTGATGGAAAAATGGTTTGTATACGCTATTACTTTGGATCCAAGCAAGTGGGATCAGCATTTCTCTGCGGAGAAGACGACTGCTAGCAGCTCTTTTTCAATGATAGTGTAGTTTCTTTGGGCTTCATCTAGAGTCCTGCTAGCATAGTGAATTGCAAATGGTAGATTATCTCTTTGATGTCCTATAGAACCGCCCGATGGCATAGTCTGATGGGTCTATCATGATAACAGGAGAGACCAATCTTGTGGTTGCAAGACAGGGGCCTAGGTGATCAGTTCTTTCAACTGATTGAATGCATATAGGATTCTGTCATCAATGATAAAATATGTCTCCTTGCCTAAAAGCTTCGTCAGCGGTTGGGTGATTTTACTAAAATCTTTGATGAATTATCAGAAGAAACCGACTTGCCCTAAGAAGAATTTGACTTGCTTCAGATTTGTTGTTGTCTCGAGTTAATAAATGATGTCCACCTTCGCATGGCCTATCTCCATGCCACACTTTTAGATGACATGGCCTAGCACAATACCCTCTGTTAAAATGACTTTACTCCCACGAGAGCACAAGATTCACTTTGCATCATCTTTTCATATATTGGTTCAGGTAGGATAGGCATTGATCGAAACTGTCATCGTAGACTAAAAAATTATCCATGAATACCTCGAGAAAACTACCAACCATATTTGCAAACACGATCAACATGCACCTCTGAAAGGTTACAAGAGAATTTCACAATCCGAATGGCATCTTGCATAAGGCACATGTTCCAAATGGACAAGTGAAGGTAGCCTTTTTTTGATATTGGGGTGATAGCAACCTGATTGTACCTAGAGTACCTATCCAAGAAGTAGAAATACTCCTTTGTAGAAAACCTCTCAACGATCTAGTCGATGAAGGGAAGCAGGAAATGATCCTTCTTGGTCGCTAAATTCCCGCATTTTTAATCAACACAGACATTCCAAGAGGTCGGCACTCTGGTTGTGATCTCCTCTCCTTTGTCATTCTTGAATGCGGTGATCTCTGACTTCTTTGGCTTAGGGACGCATCTATTTTGAGTTGGAGATGGGATATATGAATCTTGCATCACACCATTTCGTGATCTCATTCATCACAACCTCCTAGAGATTTGGATTCAATTCTTCTGGAACTCTCAGGACAGCTTGATGTCTTCCTTAAGATATATGTGATGCGAGCGCAATGAGGGTTGATCCCATGGAGATCTGAAATTTTCCATCCTATGGACGTGCGGTCTCTTTCTAGAACCTTGAGTAGACAAAACTCTTGTTCCTCGACCATATGTAAATTGATAATCATAGGGAACATGTTCTGTGCACCCACAAGGAAGGCGTAGTTCATATTTGTTGGAAGTAGTTCGAGCACAGGCGGGATCTGATTCAGTTTTGCGGTAACTTCAGCTATTGTGCAAGGCGATGGTGTAGGATATTTCAACTGTATGGTGTCCACCATTGGCACTATTGGCTTTGCATTCAATGATGCACAAAATCCTTCTATCACAGAATCGTGATCATAAAAGTATTAGTGATTGCCTCATTCTTTATCAAGGACAGGTGGCCATAGATGTGTTCATCAGGTAACTTAGCAAAAATCTCATCATCAAGGATATCTAGGAACTCGAATGTGCTATCACACTAGTTCTTATGTGGAGAGGAACTCGCATGTTTTGACATTGTATATTTGTATCACGGGTTTCAACAAGAAAGTCACAATCTTCTGTTCGTTGTTATGTAGGCTCACTCTTATCCAATGTAGGCTCTAATGATTTTTGCACTTGGATCATCCCAATAGGAACCTTATCATCATTTGAGCAGAAGGTGGTCTTCCCGGTGCCATAGTTCACCCCTACTCGGTTGTGCGAAGAAACGGTCACCCAAGGATTATCAGGGTATGCAGAAGAGGAGTTGAAATGTCCATGTATAGCATGATGAAGTCTGCAGGGAACTGCATTCCCTGAATGGTGACGATGACTTCTTCCAAAATTCCTAGAGGCTGCTTGATGGAGGCGTCTGTGAACTGCAGAATCATTCTAGTAGACTTGAATTGTCCCAACCCAAAATCTTTGAGTAGTGAAGCGATCATCAGGTTAATTGAGGATCCACTATCGAGTAGAGTTTGGTTGAACTCATGTTGAACATCTAGCATATGAATAGAGGGACTCCCATATCCTTCTTTTTTGTTGGGAGATTGCTGATTGTGTTCACTTTAGCCGCAATCAGAACATGTTTCATAATTGTCTCTAGCTCTGCACTACTGTCTTTTTGAAGTACATGCCTCTTTAAGACCTTTCTTGACGTTAGGCATGTACTTGATGTCTTTGAGCAAAGGCATTTCAAGCACAAGATTCTTGATAATCTCAACAACATTAGGATTAGACAAGGCTGATTTTAAATTTTGATTTTTTATTTTTTTGGATTTTCTTGATGCGTCCGAAAATGGCATATTTATAGAATCAAAAGCAACAGTAGGAATAGTGTTCTACATTAAAACATGTGCCCACATCAAGCTGTACAAATGGATAACTAAAATAAGCAGGGTCATCTAGGAATGGTGGGAATCTGAAATCTTCAGGAAAGGCTCCATAGGCTGGCACTGGGCCAGTTGCAGGTGCTATCTCCTCCAAGATATGTTGGTTGGTGCTCCTCTTACTGGTTGTGGTGCTCTCCTTTTGGCAATTTTGAT